>KK117700.1:398188-416024 GCA_000611955.2 Stegodyphus mimosarum
ATTCAGGTATTGAGGAATATGTCATTCGCATCTTTATCTCACATAAAATAAAATAAACAAGTTTTCGGCATTTGATCTCTTGAATAATTTTGATGTGTTTCATAGTTCTTAAGTAATAAGCTTTAATAATCTTGCTATTATGTTTCGGCGATCTTGTACAGACGTCACTGTGATGTAGTTTTCTATGAAAACATAAAATACCCCCATGAAAACATTATTTAAGATACAAAATTGCAGTATGTGTGTGAACTTGTAATAAGTATCTAATATTGAAGTTCTAAAACGAATACACAAATGTCTGGGAAAGAACATAAAATATCCCTCTGAAAATATTATTTAAGATATGTAGGTCAGTCAAAAAGTTAGTTGCACTGCTTAAGAAAACAAAACAGGATAGAAATTTTACAATAATTTTATTTGTATCTTAAAGTACCATTCAAAATCTACTTTTCAACATAATTACCTCCGTTATTTAAGCATTTGTTGACGCGCAGTACAAGTTTTTCGATGCCTTCTGCAAAGAAATCCTGTTCAATGCCCGACAGCCATTCTTGGGTTGCAGCTTTCACCTCGTCATCCGAGTGGTATCGTCGCTTTGCAAGTTCTGCTTTCAGGAGACAAAAACATGGAAGTCACACGGTGCAAAGTCTAGGCTACACACTTCCCACCTAAATTTTTCAGAAGATCGCAGGTTTGTTTTGCTGCATGCGGTCTTGCATTGTCATGCAGGAGCACAATGCCTTTCGACAGTTTACCTAGTCGTCGATTTTTAAGAGATTGTCGCAATCGTTTTTATGTTGCACAATAAGAAGATGCATTAATTATGGCACCCTTCGGCATAAATTCTACACCAAACCTTCTCTGTGGAAAAACAGCGTCAGTACCACCTTTCCCGCAGACGGAACAAACAATTCGACAACTTTCTTCGAGTCGGAGAAGTGGAATGTTTCCACTTGAGGGAGCCGCGTTTCGTTTCAGGTGAGAAGTGGCGATCCAAGACTCATCTCCGGTCACAATTTTGTCCCAAAACCTTTTTTTCTGCCTTTTGTTAAATTTGCGGAAATATCAACACACTTTCCTTTATGTTCCTGCGTAAGTAGACAAGGACCCATCCAGTACAAACGTTATGAAATTGAAGCTGATCGGCAATAACTTTATGCAGACTTTCATGAGAAATATATATTTCATTACAGATTTCACCTATTGTTATGCATTTGTTTGCAAGCATTTGTTCACGCGAGCAGCAATTTCAGAATTTGTGGCAGCTGATGATTTTCCTCGCGCTCAGCGTCGTCAATATCTGTACGCCCGTTCTCAAACATGTAGCACCACTTCAGGATAGCTTAACTTGACATTGCATTTTCACCACAAACTTCATTTAACAGCCGATAAATTTTCACAGCAGTTACACCTTTTCGCTCTCTCTCTCTCACACACACACACACACACAAAAAAAAAGAGAGAGAGAGAGAGATCACTGCCCGCATTTTCAACTTGGATGCCACTTGCAGCTGTCTAGATATGTTCACGACTGATTATCAGACAAACTAAAATTGCCTCGTGAAAGCCACTACGTCACATGATACAGCCAAATATCTGAAGTGTTGCCAGACAGTTTCATCAAGATAGTCTTTGACAGAAAATTTTTACGAAGGAGTGCAACTAACTTTCTGACTGACCTACCAAATTGCAGCATGTGTGTGAACTTGTAATAAGTAACTAATTTTGAAATTCTAAAATGAATACACAGTTTTCTGTGAAAGAATATAAAATATCCCTGTGAAAATATTAAGACCCAAATTGCATTATGGGTATGAACTTGTAGTATCTAATTTGACGCTCTAAAATGAATGAACATTTTTGTATTTCAGAGATATTATTACATCTTACTTGGTATAATTGTATTATAGCTTTTCTTGGGAGAGGGCTAAAACATAAGCAAACCGTATTTTGAAATGCATTAACATGATTTTGAAAATCATAAATCAGTTTTTACTTTTGTTAAAAACATTATATGCAAAGAAAATGTTTAAAAACTATATGTAAATAATAAAAAAAATTGTTGCATATGCTTAATTCTTAAAATTATTGTACATATTGAACATTTTAAAGAAAGTTCGCTCGCACATGATAAGAAAAACAATAGTATTATTGCAATGTCAATAGCACAGTATGTTTTGACCAAAGTCCAAAACTGGCTACTTCTAGGCATTTGTCAATGATGTAGCTAAAGGCGGAAGTTACCGCAATTTACCATTACTTGGACATTGATCAGCTGATTCTAAGTCTGACAGAATAATGGCAAAAGTTAGAAATTATTTTACTTGTCTTTTAATAATTCTTCATGAAAGAAAAAAAATTCTATCTAAGAACTTCAGTTCCACTTCAAGTAAAAATTTACCATAAACAATTTTTAAAATAAAAAATTGTAAAAATTGAATAAAATAAGCATTGTATTCAGCTTTCATTTAATACCTGACTGAAATAATTTTAAGCTAAATAGTTATGATATACTTATGAATTAATTCTTAGAAACTGAGCTACAGAATATAGAATCATATGGTAGAACGTAGAACATCTTACATGTACACAGAAAAAACATATTTTGAAACATAATTTTCATTCATATTAGAGTTCGAAAAATTAAAAAAGCATATTGAAACTTTTTAAATATATTTAACAAAGGAATTAAAATGAATAAAAAATTAAATTTCTGATCTGAAAATGCAATAAATGAAGGTTTGGCAGTACACCATGACAAAATTTTTGAATACAAGTACTACATATTTTTAAATTGATAAAGATGATATTTTATTAAAAACATTTTAAAGCAAAATTATTAAATAGATAATCAATTATCATAATTAGACCAAAGTTATCATTAAGTTAGGAAATAAAATATTATAATCAAAAGTATTTCTAAATCCAATTCAGCACAAAAATCTAAGAGAGCATTTGATCAGGTTAACAAAATAGTTCCCAAATATTTTTCTTCATGATAATTTTATTGTGTACTTAAACATCTCTTAATTTTTCCCTGAAAAAAATGACTGAATAAGAATTATCATTTGTCATAAAAAAATTCAATGAAAAAAAAAAGTCTTGATTTCTTCAGTGCACAATTATTTCATGAAATTTGATTTCAAGCAGAAACCTTCCTAAGCTTGGCTATGCATAAACATGATAAAAAAAACTCATAGAAAATTCTATCAAGCTGTTATTTCCCTTCTGCACAATTTACTTGTAAAAAAAGAACTTTTTCATAGCTTCATGTACATAGAAAATAAATATCAGAATAATTTGGATGTTGAACCACATTTACACATAAATGTTGCAAACATTCAACTAGATACTACAGATCTAGTGGAACATCTAAAGGTTACAGAACGATCTTACTGTAGGAAACAGTAATAAATATATTTTAATCTCTATAAAAATGTAATGGCTTAGGGCTCTAGGTAAAAGCATGTAAAAGAGCATTAAAAAGAAAATGCTCTAGATAAAAGCATTAAAAAGAGTTCTTGAACTCATAAAGTTTAAGAATCGCTGATATAGACCATTTTATGTATACTAGAAAACTGTAGATAAGGCCATGTCTTTCTGTCACATAAAAGTTGATGCCATAGTGCAAAAGAGGAAGATTCTGTCATGTTAGAGAAATATTATTATAGAATAAAAAATAAAATGCAAACTTTTAGAATAGCATTAATTTGCTGTTGCAAATTTAAGAAAAAATTTTACAATATATTATAAAATTGAAACAAGCATTATTAATGTCTTAAAATACATCAAGGTAATCTTTAGGAGAGATTTATTGGCAACTTTAAAGCACTAATGGAAATTTTTATGCATTTTATTTTTTTCACTCTTTTCACTGAGACTGATCATTTCAGATGAAAGAAGGCATGTTTATATGTAAAGTTTTTGAAACTTTATATTTTACTAACAACACAAATTCTTTAATACACAACTTTTATTCAGTAACAAGATACAGGCACTAATTAGCACTAGTTCTACTTGGCAGTTGATGAAACATTATTTGGACAATGCACAAAATTAACAACATGAAAATAAATAATGCATAAATTTTGATCACATTCATCAAAATTCTTCTAAAAGTACCAGAGAATTTTAATAACATAGCTTTCAAATGTACAATTATTTAAAAAAATATAAACTAAAAAATGAAAGCCCCAATTATTTAAAAATTACATAAATAAATTTTCAAGTTACAAAAACTGCATACATATAAATATCATAAATTTTACTAAAAATTGCACATAATATACTTTCAAAATGCAATTCAGCTACCAAAAGGAAAACACATTTCATTTAAATAAATATATCACAGTTTACAATAAATATGTTTTAAGATTTATATGACTAGAATTTTAACAAAAAAAGATGCTAAAACACATTAAGAGGATATTAAAAATTGATGCGCATATTTTGCATTTACATGACTAGATAATAATTTACTGCAGTGTAAAATATTACAAAATCTGATACATCACAGCAGTATCTACAATTAAAATAATTCTTATGCAATTAACTATATCTGTATTTTTAAATATGTAACATAAAACAACTGCTGAAACATATTTCTTTAAACACTATACCAAAACCCAATATATTTTAGAATTTTTTTTTTCAAATCACCTAGCCTATGAAAAGTTAAAATGAGCAATTTCATTTAAACTTTTTAAAAAGTCTTAAATTTACAACTATGACAAAAATAATTGAAAAATTTGGCAGAAGCTTTTTGTTTAAAAAGCGATCCTTACTTTAGCTCTTATAAACTTCAACGTCTAGAATTGACTTCTAAACCAATTATTTCTTCAATTTAATTCTTCTTCAATTTTCATTCTTCCAATTATTCAGGGCAATTCTTTTTGTCCTTCTCCCCCCCCAACTTTTCCCCTTTTGAATTTTTTTTAAAAAATTTTCTGAAAGTGAATCAGTTTGCTAGTCATCATGGGACTATGTATTTATGAATCCCATTCACATAGGAACCAGAATTATCTTTGTTTCAAATACTCGCTGACAGTTTGAGTTCTCTTTCTTTTTGGCCCATCTACTCCCTAATGCAGAAAAGTCTGAAAAAGTTATTGTTAAAAGAATGAAATTTTATTTTAACAGCATCTTCTTCATGGTTTTGTATTCTTTTTTCCCCCCTCAGATTTTGCATCTATTGATCTTAACTTACTGAATTTTTTAATGTAATGAATTATTAATTATAAACCAAGCAGCAAATTCTAACTTGATAATGAGAAAGAAGTGAAAACACATTTTGATGCTCTTTTTAGTGCAGAGACAGCAAAGAAATTTTTACAAGAGTATAAAAAGTGTAATGATTAGCTCTTTCCCACACACTGATAAAGAAATTTGAAACAACTGCAAATCCTCACATGAGATTTCTTTTCTAATGCTTATTTTTTTATCCTTTTCTTTCTAATCCTTATTTAAAAAAAATATGAATATTTTGCATATAAAATGCTACTTATTTATTTATTTTATTCAGATACTCATATAAAAGAGAGGTATATAACTCCCCCTCCCCTGTTTTGCATTTATATGTCTATTTTATTATCACCTTATTTCATAATGTTCACTTAATCTTCATTTAACAAATTTTATTATCAGACCTGAGATTTTTGTTAAATCTGGATTCATGCACAATTATACATATTGTTAAAACAATGAGAGATCTACAAATTTCAGTACTAATCTTGACAATGAAAATATTCCAGTGCATGTATATATGTATTTCATTTTTTTAAAACATATGCAAATTCAGAAAATTTTTAAAAAGAATAGAATTAACAATTCACTCTAAAAATTCCACACACTTATTTTAAAAAAAAATATTAAAAGCTAAACAAATAAAGGAGCATTTAAATGCACTTAAATTATATACTAAATGTAATATTAATAAAAGCTCATACAATTATATACATTTTATTTCTACATAAAGCTTTAAATGCAGGTATGCCAATGAGCAAGTTAAAAATGTGCATGGAAATATTTTTGGCACAGGAAGTAGAATTACATTTTCTTTAATATACCTTCCATTAAATATTTCTGCCTGAAAAATTAATTTTTAAGGCAGAAATATTTAGTGGAAGGTACTTTTTGTGAAAATCCTGGCATTAATTAATTTTTCATTGCATAACAAGAAAATCAATTTAATGCTAAACCCACAAATCTTTAAAACTGTTATTTCAGTAAAAATGCATCCAAAAATATTTTTAAAACTTCAGAAAACAATGGATTTACATGCAAAATAATTATGCAATATACCAAACAAATAGTTAGGATAAACGTGGAAAATAATTAGGTAATGCACATCTTTTGCTTTTGATTTAACGTTGCACAGTAAAAAAAAAAAAAGAAAAAGAAATGCTTTTCAATGAAAACATAAAAAATTGCAGATTTTCTTATTTTGGTGTGCTGCCAACTTATAAAAGATTTTGTATAGTTACAGTTTCTATTGCAGTATATAATCATTGATTATTATCTATATCTAGCAACAGACTGAAATACAGTTTGTTAGTATGAAGCATAAACCATTTTATCACAAATCTTCAAACAATCAGTCGACTTATTATTCCTTTCAAAAATATAACTAGTTATCAACATCCATTAAAAAAAAGAATTATTATAAATAATAAAATTACTTTGAAATTTAAAAAGTGCAATAGGTGGCTATCAAAATTTCAAAAAAAAAAAAAAAAAAGGATGAAACCAAATTATATTTGTGAAAACGCTGTTACTAATTTATATTTAATACCACTGTAAAAAGTGATGATATATAGAGATTTATATTAAGCATTAATAATTTTCCTTGCTATAACAGTCAACTTTTAATGCAGAAAGTCATAAAGTTAATTTGGATTTGAGGTGTCAGAAAGATAGTCTTATTAATATTCTAAATTAATACAAGGTATAAAAAATAATAAAACAAACTTTTTCATTGACCTGGAGTATTTTTCATACATTGAAACAACACAACATTAACTTTAAAAAAATGCCCAACAACAGCCAAATGGTAAGGTCACTGAAAGCTGGTAGTTTGATCCAGCTTTCGAATCCTAGCAAATGTGCTGGCTGCATGGACGTCTTCATAGCGTTCCTCATGTGTAACATGTATATGAGCTAGTTTTCCTTAGAAGGTCTTCCACAAACTATATTCTTCCTCTTAGGCAAAATAGCTCTTGTGTGCTTTGCCACAATCAAATAAACTAAACCAAACCACTTCCAAAAAATATTAATGCCAAAAATTATTTTAAAGACATCAAAACATATAAAGAGAAATCCTGTGCATATTTAAATACTTGCACATGCACACACAACACCTAAATTAAATGATAATACTGACATAACAATATAACGAAAAACTAAAATAAATAAACAAATTATATGGAAAAATTATATGCATAAATAATTTATATTTGTAAAATATAAATTTTGATGAATTCTTTAATCCCTTTAACATCTGAGAATACTCCGGATTTTAATTTTTATGTAAACTTAAATGCCCGAGAATACTCATGTATTTTGACAATATCCTGCTTATAAATTTAAACCCTGAATATATTTGTTGCATTAAATTAGTTACAAATGAGGCCACAAAATGGCACGTCTACTTTGATCTGTTTTACAACTACTTATTCTAAAGGTTAGAAGTTCTAACAGCCTAATAAGCTTGAGTTTTGACACTATGTTATATTGCATTCTTTTTTCATTATGAAAAATGAACAGTTTGATATAGAGTTTAGTCAGTCAGAAAGTGACACTTCTGATACTGACAGTGTAAGTGAAGTAAGTAGCAGTAAGTCAAGAAAGTGATTCTAGAGATGTTAATTTTTATAATCGCGGGAAATAGAGTTGACTGCAGTGATGCAACTCGCATCTCCAAATAGACCAAAAATTAAAAAGAATAGTATCAGAACGGAATTATTATTATTATTTTAAACAAAATATTTGCTTATAAGACAGTTTATACTATGTGGTGTTATTTTTTAAAAGCAACAAGTATGCTTGGGATTTTAATATAACCTTTTTTCAACACTCTCTAATTACCCCTTAAATGTATAATTTATTAAATTGTTCTTTGCAATAGCCTATATTCATCACAAAGTTCAAAATTCAGCAGTAAAAAAAAATGGAAATGTTGGGATTAAAAATTTTAAGAGGTTAAAAAATGTTGATAAATTAAGAGGTTAAAAAAATTAAATGCAAAAACTTCATATTTTTTAAAAAATTATATTGCAAATCTTTTATTTTTTCTCAAATTCCTCATTTTAAATGCGCATGTTTTAAATTTTACAGCGTTTTTAATAAATAAATTTCTTATAACAAGAGCAAAACTGTAAGAAAGTATACCAATCTATATACATAAAAAAGAATGTCTGTCTGTTACATAAAAAAGAATGTTCGCTATAGCTATCATCACCAAACTTTCTACAACTCTTTTCTGGGTCCTGGAAAAGGTCAACGCCCACTTTTTCCCCCTTCCCCCCAAAAAAATTAGCTAAAATCAAAGATATTAATAAAAAACTCTCAAAACAATAATTTTCGCCATCATTTTTCTGAGTGACAACAGTCTTGCACGCTGGAGATAAAAATCTGGGGTTTGCAAAATTATGTACAGACAAAAGCGGGAAGTGTACTGAAAAGTGTAACTGGCGATATTGGTTGAAAGGCTGCTTTCAAAGTTGCATTTTTACGACAATAGCAGTTCGAAAAGTGATGCTACTGCTTGCTTTCAAATTGTAGAATCTGTTAATAAAAAATTTGTATATTTTATGAAATATAAAGAAAAATGTGTGTTTGTTTGTTCGCATTATTGATTTATGATAAATTTTTTGCCACATTCAATCGACTAAAATTGAATATAAGTGAAATATTGGATTGAACTTGAGCTTTTACGACCCTTTAATTAGAAAGATGAAAATCACAAAAAACTGCGTGCCATTGTTGCTGATATAATAAGAGAGAATTAGTTTATTTTTCTATTGAAATTTTGTATGTGGGTTCCATATCACATCAGAGTGAAAAATGCTATAGAAGGATTACAGGGGTTTCGTTTTCTCTGTTGTTAGATGCATTACTTTCAGTCTAACTTAATTGGCATCCGGTACTCCCACTAGTATTTGTAGATTTGTTTTGCAGATTAAACTTATAATATACTTCAGCTACACTTTAAAATATTTTTTATAAAATTAAGAGAAAACATAATAAATAAAAAAACACTACCAAAGAATTTACATATTTTACATAATAATAAATTTTCTTGTAATACTGGAATACAGTTTCCATTCTTCTGAAAAATTAATTTTTATTTTGATGAAAATAAAAGTTTTTTAATTTGCTCGTTAGAAACAAAGGGGGAACTGTAATTGCTATTATAATAAAATTTCTGTGTAAAGTTTTTCCCACTTTTAACATCCTTAGCATTTTAAATACAATTTTACTTTTCTACTTAAAAAATTCCACGCTTTATAATAATTTTTCTTGAAACCAAAAATCTTCAAACTACTAAATATGTCTCTATTAACCATCATAAGACTCGGAACATATTTAAGCTGGAAGAGATTATTACCGTAGTCTTTTATAGCTTTTTTAAAATAAACAGTTCTCCCCTCTACTGCACCAACCAGCCACAACACCGGAAAATCTCTTCTACATTAAGCAAATTTCTATTTCAGAGCATGAACAGTGTCTTTAAGACCTGGCTCATAGGTTTCTTGTTCTATATTTCATTTAACTTAAAAAAAATTGATTTTACCAAAAGCAAAATCATTAGGAATGATTTTATGATGATGAAATTAGCAAAATCATAGTATATTAGTAAAAGCATTTTCACAATAGTAGTTTTATTACTGTGTTTTATGTATGCAATCATTAGTACCAATTATACGTGGTCTAAAATCTCAGGCTGTCCTTCTAAATCTGTTTAGATCTAGATTGTTAGATTTTTTATTGTGCAAATGATATTACCAATTGCATAAAATCATCTGGCAACAAAAAGCAAATTAGTTTGGACAAATATCTCATTTTCCTCAAAAGAATTATCCCAATTATTACAAATTCATATATTCAAGTGAATTCTTAACAAAAAATACTATCAACTAATACTATTATATATGATTAATGATAATCACATTAGAGGTTACACTGCCATTAAAAAAAATCATGTCTGTAACCAAAACTAACTGCAAAATCTTTCATGTTATACACAAGTGCAGTTACATAACATGCATAACAGACAAAATATATATATATAAAAAAAAATACAGAAGAATCAAAAGAGTTATAAATTTAAAGAACACATATGCTTTTATTGCAGTTTTTAATATTTGTAAAAGAAAACTATGCATATAATGAATCCAGATCTGTAACAAAGATAAACAATAAAAAAAAATCTCACAAATATACAACTGATAACACGAGGAACTAATGAAATAGGAAGCAAAAATAATCAACACTGTCAAATTTGTGAAAAAATAATAAATGTTTAACAACGCCATCAAGTTAAACATACTTTGATTTAAAAAAATAAAATATTTCTCTTTAGTGCCTACTGTACGATAAGCATAACATTTAGATGCTTGCTAAAAATGCACTAAAACATAATACATCACCTTCAGATATTAATCTTCAAACTGGCAGATAACTTCCTCTTGGTCTGTAAAATATCTGGCCACACAAAAATCTTCTCTTAAGTTCTGTTTTCAGTAGTCTTATTTCTTTATCAACTTTTTTTAAAAGACTATGATTTTCTAAGGCTCGGCGAGATAAATAAGGCAAAACTTCCTCAATTGGCCCATAAGGGACATATTTATACACAGAATATCCAGCTTGGCCTAAAAATTTAAAAATCAGTTTTAAAAATACATATTTAGTTTAACATGCTATTTTTTATAAAACATGTCTAAAAATTAAAACACAATAATCTTGAAGAATATACAAGTTCTTTTTAAATACCTCACAAAATAAAATATTATTATGAATGAAATTACTTATTTTATTTAAAATCCAGAAGTTTTACTTAAGAAACAGGCTTTTATATATAAATGCATGGGTGCTCCATTGTACTGAAATCAAATATGTAGATAAACAGGCATAAGAACATCATTCAGCATGGATGGCAGAACCTCTTGCAAGAATGCAAGATAAGTGCAACCATCAAGTCTTTGTGGGAGAATGTACAGACAAGTAAACAGTCTCCTATAATGCCAGTATACATGTTGAGGGTAAATTTGCACTGTTAGGCATGCGTACATGTAGCATGTGGATTTTCATCAGACCAAGTATGCAAATTGTGAACGTTTATCACACCCCCTCTAGTGATAACGTAGCCTCATCAGTGAAGAGAACATAGTCTTCTGGTTCCAAAGCCTGAGCACATTGTAAATGAAAAGGATGCAGTCTTTAATCGTGTAAAATACGCCAGACGGTAGGTTGGGGGACATGGTTGTCTTGAGATATAGCCTGTGCACTTGCTGAAAGATTACATTCCAGTTCTTGGATAACACCTTCTTCTGAAAAACTGTCCAATTTGTTTATTGGTAACTAGCATCTGGCTTGTACACATTGAACGAGCTGGCTTCACACAGTAGACGCTCCGGAGTAGCAAAGCACCTTTCTATCAGGATATTTCTCAAGATACATTCATGCGGCTTCTTGTCCACTGAAGGTGGCCACACCATAAATCAAATAGATGGTATGTGTAATTAGACATGTTTCTCCCAACACATACATGGCTTGAATGAAGACAGGTGTTTGTGACCGTATGTTCCTATGTGATTTTTTATCCTTGTTGTATGCCTGATTTGCTATGTCATTTAGTAAACTTTTTTTTAATAACTCTTATATATGGCACAGGTGTTTAGATCTGCTCATAAAGATCTGTACTAAAACCAGATTTAATAGCTAAATTTGTATAATTACTTATTTTAGTCTCAGCTTTCATAAACTTCCATTCATTAAGATGATATTTACATCATTACAGAAAACAAAATATTTTAAATTATAAACTAATATATATAAAGAGACAAAAAAAATCCCATGAATAAATAAAGGCAGTTATGATGCTCAGAGGGTTAAATAACAGCGTGGCTGCTGACCATTTTGGAATTTTACTTATTGCATTAAAAAAGCTCTTGATTGAAAATTGATATTATTTACAATGCTTACTCTGAGTTTAAATCATTCTTCAAGACTGAACTGATAGCTTATCTGAAAATCTTTTGATATACCAAATTATATAAGTTAGTTAGTTTTTACATTCTATGTTAAACATTTTTAAAACTAAAATGAAATCAAAGTTTGTAGATAAAGATTTTAAATGGAAAATAAATAATACATATATATATAAATGTTCTGTGAATAGGCACGACTAAAGTGCTAAGTGAATTGTGGCCACAAATGTCAATTGGAAATAAAAATTGAATTTGATCTTACTTAGTTACCAAGTTTATTCTTTTGTATGGATTATGCCAAACAACACTGCTACGTTTCTACGTCTCAGTGTTCCTACATCAATAGTTCTCTTAAATTTGCTTTTATTACATATATATATATTAAGTAAAAGTAATTATGAGTAAAATTAATAAGCCTAAAACTTGTACTCAAGCTGCTAAATAATAAACCAACAATTTATTATTAGAAAAAGTATTTTATATATCATCTCCAAGGAAAAGAAATTCAATTAAAGCCATGAATTATTAAAAGAAAAACACTTTTAGTCAGTATTCTAATTAGTGTTTTAAATCAGTATAATTTAATCTTCCACTGCAGTAAAAACCATTTAAAATCTGTAAAGAAGAATCCTGGATTGCAAAAATACCAAATTCAAAAGTAAAAATTTTAAATACAGAAAAAATAGTTAACGTCATTGATTGCAGATTCATTGACTTGCCGAGGGGAACACACCTACCTACTATCAATTAACAATAATACAATTGTATTATTGTTAATTGATAAGCATTAGTTTATTGATTGAGAGTGTTTTGTCTTTTTTCCAAGTAAGGAACAAATTATTATTTTGTTAGAGCTAGATTATTAGTTATGAACTAAACTCAATTAATAGAAAGAAATTAGTCCATTAGAGCCAAAAGACCTGTCATAAACTAAATAAAAATAAGTTAAATATTCTTTTCAATTTCAATAATTTATTAAGAACAGCATTAAACAAGATCCTTACTTAAGAAAACATAACCCCCTGGCACTCACATTTAAACTCAAAATCAAAAGTAAGACATATTTTAATACCAAAATTCAAAACCAAAAGAAGATAAAAATTTACGTAATCTTTTAAATTAAAGTTTAATAAAAAGTAGTAATTTATATATTTTAAGAACAATGTCAGGGATGAAATTAAAATAAACTTACTTATCTGCAAAATTTAAAATGAAATGGCTGATTAAATTTAAGTATATATATAGTTAAATTTAATATTTAATTTAGCTTAGCTATTATTCAAATCTGTTCTTTTTCAAATTACTTTCCACTGATTTCTGAATTATTTACAAAAATGGCAAATGCACATTCAAAACTGGAATTTTAATTTTTGAATAATAACTTCATAAAAATAACAAACAAAATTCTAATATAACAATATTTTTTACTTTAGTGAGAAAGAACAAAATTATGATTTTATTAGGGTAGGGAGGATGAAATCGAATAAATTCCCATATTTTTTTAAGATACATACCAAGCAAAAAACTGACTTGATCACACATGCCAAATAATTGGCCAAAACAAACTACTTTATGGTCAGGCTGGATACCAAGCTCTTTCATTCTAATAAAAAACATACACAAATATGATTTATTTTGTAAACATATGTATACATGCAAATGTATGCAATTTCACATGCATATGCTATCCACATATGTTGCATATTTTGCATACATATGTATGTATGCAATTTTTCACATTTCACATACATATGTAGTCACACTATCACACTAATGTTGTTATTGTTAGTAATAGCATAATTATTATTCAAAATACAAATCATAATTAAATGCATTTTCTTTAAAAAGAAGACTTTAGATGAAGAGATAGATTCAAACTATAAGGGACTATATAAAAGGAAAATAATGTAATAGTATAAATATAAAATATTTAAGAATTTGTTTCCTCTAAAAGGCTTTCTATTACAACCACAGAATATCATTAGATAGTATTATAAATCATGAACCAGATAATGATGCAGGTTGTGATTGAAAATTTTGAGGAAAAAAAAATACATGATCATATATTCTTTGTTATTACAGTAATATAAATAAAAAATGTAAATTATTTATGCTAAAACAATTGCAAAGGCTACACTGTGTGATTAATATTAAGCACATTTATCCAATCTTTTATGAGCTGTAAAACAAATATTTCAATGATTAGAAATAAAACTAATTAATAATAAACATATTCTTAGTTGGCCATTTTAAAATATTCAAACTAATGAATAATTTATAAACTATAATTATACATTTGACCTGAATGAATTACACTGGTGTGCAAACCTAAAGCAACAATATAAATTTTAATCAGGTAGCCATGAAATTGCAGAAAAGAGGTTCTTGCAATCACTACAATGAACAGGCAATTCAGTGAAAGGTCATACGTATGCAAATATCAGGAATAAAATGACACAGACGACGTGAGCATACACAAAATGCATGCATTCGGCATGCTCAACTAAAGACTACAATAAAAGGAAGTGAGTTCTTTCGTGAAATATGGTCAGAAGAAATCTGAAAGCTGGAGGAAGGACGTACTGTGTGACCAGTGTAGCTGAAGAATTCAGAATCAACAAAAGTGTTGTTTTGAGCACTTAGAAAGCCTTCCAAATCATATGTACAGATGTTAGAAGGGTTGGTGGTGGCCACCCCAGAAAACAACTGCAGTGGATGACCGATATATCGTCCTAAAGGTGAAAAGAGCCTGAAACCAATCAGCAAGCACCATAGCTCAGCAACTGGACAACTGGCAACAAAAACTGGACATTTCATCAATGGAGGCGTGTCCTCTTTATGGATGAAAGTTATTTTATTGCCACAACAATTCTCAACACCAGTGATTTGGAGTGAGGTCAGGACACGGTTTCATCTTACTAACATCATGGAAAGAGACTGTTATGGTGGTCCTAGAGTTTTCATCTGGGAAGCATTATGCTTAATGGGCGGACAGAGCTCCACGTTTTCAGCAGAGGTTTTGTAACCAGAGATTGCTATTGTCAGGAGGTGATCCTTCCCCATGTGCATCGGTTCCAAGGTGCCACTGGAGCAGACTTTGTTTTCGTGGATGACAATGCACGGCCACAATGAACTCCTGCTGTTCAGAAGCTATCGGAAATTGAAGATATCACTCGAATGGATTTATCAGTGTACTCCCCTGATTTCAATCCCATAGAACATGTATGAGATGCTTTGGGGAGACGCTTTGCGGCGCAATTACATCCTCCGGGGAACATACAACAACTGAAACAGATGTCGATTGAGGAATGGGCACTCTTACCTCAAGATCTGTTGGACAATCTGGTGCTGAGTATGGACAGATGGTGAGAAGCAACCATTGCAGTAAGGGGAGGGCATATCGCATACTAAGGAACATTTGCTTGTTGTTCTCCCTCTTGTAGAGCCAATCATGTGTAACAATAATATGAGTTCAATGAAGCCTTTTTTGTTTGATTCCATATTGTATGCATTGTATTCATTTTTGCACAACTATGCTTTTGTCATCGCTTAAATACAAAGTGTACTCTCTCATTTCTGCATTTCATGTCTCTCAGATGATTTCTCGTACAGTTATGGCAAAAAGAACACCTGTTGCTGAAGTTTTGCACGCCAATGTACATACACTGAAGAATCAAAATATTATGACTACCTACACAATAATGCTTTGTGTGACTTCTGGCCTGCAAAACAGCTGCAACTCGCCTTGGCATGAATGTCACAAGTTCTTGGTAGATGACTGGAGACAGGTCATACCAAATGTCACCAATCATGCAAAGTCGAGATATTCCGACAAAGCGGTGTTTGAGCTCCGAGTTGCTACTCCGTGACATCCCAAATGTGCTCTATCAGGTTAAGATCTCTCAAGTTAGGTGGCCAGAACATTAACTGGAAATTATCCTTATGCTCCTCGAACCACTCCAACACAATTTGAGCCTTGTGACATGGGGCATTGACCTGCTGAAAAATTCCATTTCCAGTTGGGAAGACAGATGCCATGTAAGGGTGCAACTAATCCACAATTATGTTCAGATAGTCTCCAGTTTTTATGGTCTGTTCTACCACAACTAAAGATCCTAGAGCCATCCATGAGAATGTCTCCCAAAGCATAATACTGCTTGTGTATGACCTGCTGTACAGGGGCGGGGAAAACTGATTGCCTGGAAGATGACGACCATCAACGTGATGAATGAAAAATCTTGATTCATCCGATTAGGTAACTGTCTTCCACTTCTCCAAGGTTCATTCTTGATGTTCCCAGGCCCACCATAGGGGCTGTTGACAATGATGCTTGGTCAACAGAGGCACATGAGTGGAACATTTGCTGTGCAGTCCCATATCCAGCACTGTCCGCTGAACTGTGTGTTCCGAAACACTTGCACTTGGACCTGCATTGTATTTGGCTGTCAGCGGAACCACTGTCTCCCATTGACTTTGCTGTACCAAGATGGACAGTCTTCAACATCATTTTTCTTTGATGATGTGTGGATGTCTAACATCTTGGCATCTACTGCTGGTTTCAATGCCATTTATCCACTTTGCATACATATTAACAATGGTAGATCGTGAACAACCTACCAGTCATGCAGTTTTGGAGATACTTGTTCTGAGTCTTCAGCCCATTACAATCTGGCATCTATTAAATTTACTTAAATCAGCAGTCTTTCTGATCACTAGCAAATGCAAGAAGAATTCCTTAACTTCTCCACCAGCAGTTAAATACCATCCCCACTTAATCATGTTCCCTTCACATTATCCAGATGAGTTTACTGAAAAATGTGGGGATGGTCATAATGTTTTGGCTCATCAGTGTATTTGACCTCAGTGAACTTGCTTGACTTGCCAGTGACATACATAAGTGATAGTATTAGATAAAATAGTGCATTAATAATTTAATACAAAATATACTTTATGAAAAGAACAACAAAATCAATGGACCTAAGTACTGTTTGGCAAGCGAGATAGATAAATAATATAAAATGCTAAAGCACTTGATGAATGTCAAAGCACTTAAGTTAACACACCACTCACAACTGTCATAACATGGAACTTCCTTCAAAAATCTAACAAATGTAGTTTTTATATATGAATTACTGTAAGTATTGACATTCTGGAATTAAATTTTTAAAATTGTAATTATCAGCATTTATATGTCATCAATTCATAAAAATTTTATTACAGCATTTACAATCCATAATGTGTGATTCAACATACATTTTTTGAAATACCAATATGTGATTCAATACATATTCTTTGAAAAACATAGATTTCCTTTCTGGGGCATGCAAAAATCTTTCATATCAGGAATTAAATATATATATATATATGTGTGTCTAACACAGAAAAATAGTAACAAATGTTATTTATATATTTTGTAATTTATTCAAAAATATCAGTATCTAGTTGAATGCTTCTTTTATACACACTTTTCAGAGATATTTGAATCTTAGTAAGAGTCATGCAATTAAAATACACAAATATAAAATTTTTTAACAAATCAAATGATTTGTTAATAAATCTAAACCTCTTGGGACATTTTTAAAAGTGATTTTATTTCTGAAATAAAAATGTGCAGACAGACAACAGATTTA
>KK117700.1:416041-440686 GCA_000611955.2 Stegodyphus mimosarum
AACATTTACAAGAAATTAATAATATATTTTATATAATTATAAATATTTACTTTTAATGTAATGAAACCCACACACAATAAATATAGACAATTGCTAGATTTGAAAGAGCTGTAATTTTAAGACCAAATTTCCAGATGAGATGTCTTAATAATATAAATATCTGAATAAAGAGCAAGTTCCCTTCCTCCTCCCATTTTCTGTAAAGAGAACATTCCTGTAAATCTCTTACAAAGACAAATTATAATAAAAGGGAGAAGCAATATCTTAATTTACATGAGAAAATATAAACACACCCTTGTTTTAAAATTTAAAAAAAAAAAAAAAAAAAAAAAAAACTGCAAAAGTCAATAACATTGGACTTCACAAAAGCAGTATTAAATTAATTTTCACAAAGCTTGGATATCTGCACATGGCTATCTCTTTCAAATACAGCAACTCTTTGATACTCAAAACGGCATATATACAAGAATTTTCAGTTCTAAAAATACATACTTTTCAACAGCAAATCTTATGGTATCTTCATTGTGAGTTGCAACCATGATACCAATTTTTTTGTCCTTCCCAGCTCGAATATCATTATCAATTTGTCTTAAAATTTCATTCAATGTTTTATGATACATTTCAGAAGTACTTTCATATGTTGGATTAATAGGATCTTCATACCCAATTTCACGAGCCCGAATTCGCTCCTGTAACAGAATCCGTTTAATATTTACAATAAAGACAGACACATACATAAATCATGATGTTTTATATAATCTACCATACCTTAATGCTTATAGTATGCAAACATAAAAAACAGTAAATCGGAAACATACCAATGTTTACATCACAGATGCAGCAAATGAAGAATAAGATATTTTTAAATAAAAACTGATATGTATTTTACTCCAAGGCAAGTAATTTAATCTTCAAGCTCTTAAGCAAAAAAGTAAATAAAATTTAATTATAAATTCTAATAAATTTTCTAAAAGAGGTCAATTACTTAGACAGTACATTAACAATCCTTTGAATCATCTAACATATTTTTTTAAAAATCTATCAATAACAGAACGTGCATAATTTTGATGGAACTTGCCATTTCCTCTATGTTTCCCTTGCCTGAGACATAGCCTTGATAGAAAGGACAATATGCAAGACAGACTGACAGACATTTTTACAGAATCTTGCTTTGAATCGAATCTTTTAATGGTAAATACAGCTTGTAGCAGAAGGCTGCTTTAACTGTAAGACATGTTGTTGTGCTCTTAGACGATGGTATATAGTAAATTAGAGGCAATACCGCCACGCTGCAGAGGCGAAGCTGTGGTATGCAATGCAAAGAGTATGTATAAAATATGTATAGAGGTTCTTCGGCCTTTCCTTCTTTAGATAGAGGTTCTTTGGTGGTATGTATGTTTAAGTACAGAGTTGGAAGTTGAGTGATTTCTTCGATGTGCTGCTGGAGCTGGGAGGTGATGAGAGGAGGAGAGATGGTTGCGATTCGTTGGAGCCAGTCACATGAGAGGTCACCCTCCCAAGTAGTGACCCTATGGAAGCTGCTTGAGTTGTAAGTTTGAGGAAATTCGAAGTTTTGGAGAGGTTCATCGGTCTTCGGCTAGTATTTAGTCTTCAAGTTCGGTGATTTCCATCAGATACTGTATTACTTGAAAACCGATCTTGAATTTTTCAGTGAAGTTTTTAGAATTTCTTAGTTTTTAGCATCTTGTTAATACATGGACATGTTTTTATATGTCCTTAATTGAACACTATTTTGGGAGGGGGGATTCTCTTTTAACACGAACTGTTTTGATTAGCATAGCTCAAATAGCATCTTTTTAAAAAATCTTTCCCTCAGTGTAATTCTTAAAAAACATTCCTATTCAACAAAAATTCAAAAACTTCTCAGAATTTATTTTTACATTATAAACACCACTTATGGTTATAGAGTACAAACCTTTCTACCCTTTTCACATTCACATACTTGATACTATTTTATACTATTATAGCCACCTCTAAGAGTATGAAAATTAGATATAAAAACTGTATAGATATTTTTGTTCACAAATTTTTTTTCATGTTTTTTCAGAATGTTTTGCAAATTTTAAGAAAAAATTATGATTTGTTAAAATCATCCACCTTTTTGGACATTAGGATCCACATTCCATCTTGTAATATTTTATTACCTAACAAACAATTATACTTATTTTATTTGATATTATAGTGGCAACACCATATTTGTTTCATGTGACTGTTGCTGAGCAATGATAGAAATGTTTAAAAATTATTATTCTGAAAGTTTGAGGAGTAGTTAATGTATGAAAAATTGATAGAGGAAGAAACTGTAATTATAAGCTGGAGTGTAAAACTGTAACATTTAGAAAGTGTATTTAAATTATCTACCTTCGTGGACTGAGAATAAAGTTTATGAGAAGTTCATCTGTTATTTCAATAAAAACTGCAAAATACGTCACATTTTAATTTATATGACAAAATGATATGATTATTTAATTTATATGACAAAAGATATCGGCCATGTTGTTTCGAGTGTGGGTCATACGAACATTTTAAACCTCAGCGCCCTCGCTTAAAACCAAATGAAAAGATAAATTGCTTATTTTCGAATGATGATTTGTTAGAGACATATACAAATAACGGTTTAGTTAATGGGTATGAAATACCTATTCTTTGAGACACAGGAGCCACAATAGATATTACTTCTCAAAAATACACAAATAATGCAAAAATGACTGGAGAATATGTCTGGGTACAGTATCTTTTAAATTACCATTTAGTGTGTCTACCATTAGCGGAAGTTGAAATTAATTGTGAACTTGGTCATATAAGGACAAAGGAAGCTGTTGTTACAAGTGATTGAGAAACAAAACTGCCCAACTGTTAAAAGATAAACCATTTTTAAAGTTAGAAAGGATAAATGCAGTTTTGACAAAATTTCAAGTAAAAAGATCTCGTGAAGGAGATCGAAGTAGAGACACTGAAACGGAGAAACTAAGAAGAACTCACGAAGATATTTTATCGCAAGCTGATGAGGAAGATATGGAAATTAAGAAAGTAATTAATGTTAATGCTAAGGAATTAATTGAATCTCTAAATCAAAGCAGAGATCTAGCCTCATTGCTTAGTGAAGCTAAAAATGAAAATTCCAGCAAGACAAATGATTTCAAAGTAAAAGAGAATGGGTTGTTGGTGAAAAAGAAAATAGATAAAAATGGAAATGAAAGGAATTAGTTGTTATTTCTGAAAAATATAGGGATCAAATGCAGAACTATACATCTTTGATGCAAAACCAAACAAATAATAGTGCTAAAACTCAGCATAATTTGATCAATACTCACCCTCCTAATAGTCAAGCTTCTGTCAATGCTTCACAGAAATCTGACAGACAGTCTAAGTGTTCACCTCCTAGTGTGAGAACTGAGGTTATTGATACGGAAGTTGATTCACCTTATTCGCCTGGTGATTCACCATCTATGGATAGTGCATTTGATTATGCCTCTACAAGTTCCCCAGTTCCTCCTTCTCCAAAAAGCAAAGATGTGTTTGACAGCTTGTTAACAGCAGATCAAAGAACTTCTGATAAAAGAACACATGAAGGTGCTTCTGAAGCTAAGAAATTAAAAATATATTCAGTATCTAAGCACAAGTCAGAAAACTTAGCAAAGAGGTATAAACATGATAAAGGATACTAAAAGTTGCCACATTCAATGAGAATGCAAGTAACAGATAAGAACAAATGTTTATCTCGGAAGGAGAAAAATGATCTGAAAAGAAAGAACTGACAAAATTAGACGATTCTGAGTTAAAAATTCTAGATGAATTGTCAAGTTCTGAAGTTGAGATCCTAGTCAAGAAGTTTGTAAAGAAACTAAACAGACAAAAGCGAGTTGTTGAAGAAGTAAAACTATCACAAAAGCCTCTACATGTACCTGATTTCAAAAAGAAGTTTATTTTACAAACTGATGCTTCAAACTCTGGTATGGGTGCTATTTTAGCTCATAAAGATGAATGAGACAATGAACATCCAGTATTATACCTCAGTAAGAAGTTTATAGAAACTGATAAAAAGTACTATACAACAGAAAGGGAATGCACTGCCATAATATTCTCTGTAAAGAAACTGCAATGTTATTTAGACAGGCATACTAAATTCCTCATCATGACCGATCATAATCCCTTAGTTTGGCTAAAAAATAATGCGAGTGTAAATCCGCGACTTATGAGATGACTACTAGTATTGCAACCTTATAATTACACTGTTGTTCATCAAAGTGGTAAAAACCATAAAAATGTAGGCGCATTAAGTCGCACTCCCTGGCCCGATTAAAGAATTTTTTTTTTGGTTTTGCATTTAGATAGAAATTGTTTTTGTTCCTTTCTCTCCTTCTGACTGTATATTATTATGTTATATGTTGTATGTCAATTATGTATTGTGTTGATATTGTGCTGTTTTGAAAAAAAAATTGTAAACTTTAATTTATAAAAATATCAATTAAAATTTATTTGGAGGGGGAAGAGGTTGTAATATTTTATTATCTAACAAATAATTATACTTATTTTATTTGATATTGGAGTGGCAACGCCATATTTGTTTCATGTAACCGTTGCTGAGCAATGATAGAAATGTTTAAAAATTATTATTCTGAAAGTTTTATGAGCAGCTGATGTATGAAAAATTGATAGAGGAAGATGCTGTAATAATAAGTTGGAGTGTAAAACTGTAACATTTAGAAATTGTATTTAAATTACTATCTTCGTGAACTGAGAATAAAGTTTATGATTTCCTAAGAAGTTCATCTGTTATTTCGATAAAAACTGCAAAATATGTTACAATCTACATTATTTTCCTTTTACCTTCACCCCCCCCCATTTCTCTGTATTCTAAACAAAAGTTAAATGAGATAGGTATGGCATCCAACCATTAATGAATGAGGATACAATAAGCATATCCTGTATCACCATATGATGTACATGACCACTGAACTGGAAAAAAAAAAAAAAAAGAAAAAGAAAAAAGAAAAAGGAAAAAGAAAAAAGAAGAATGTGCACTCCAGTTCCATTCAAATTCTTTGATTGAGCTGCCAGAGAGAGTTCTATTCAAGGTTGATGCTATGACGGCAATTTTTAAATTTTCATTTTTTGGGAAAAGAGAATATAGTGAATTTTATGAGCTTGTGGTTTTACAGTTGATTTTCTTTTAGAGAATGAAAAGTTTTTATCCTCATCCGTTTGCTTTGTTTGGGTATAAATGCCCTCCAAGTTTTATCTGTTGAATAGGGGTTTTGCATCCTTTGGATCTTTCACAAGACATAAGCTATTCTTTATATAGGTTATTGAACCTTTGTGTTGCAGTAATGCATAATCCCAGAAGAAATGAGTGTATTCTCACTGGATATTAGATACTGCAGGTAACTGATGAAATTATCTTCCTTTTTCAGATTTTTCAGAAGTGTAAACATATGTTCTTTGACCAAACTTCTGCACTCTGTTTCTGCATCAAAAATTAAACTGCATGGCCAACTATAAATGTAAAGCCTCTGTATTGAAAATAAGGTCAAAATTATTTGCAAAACATAAAACTGATGCAGCCAAATCAATATCTGTTAGAAATTCAGTTTATCCAAACTTACATTTGGAAATATATGAAAAAAATTGAAACTCTTATAACTTCTGCTTATGGAAAAATTTTGGATACGAGGAAAAGATGAAAAAGGTGGAGCAAAAGGGATGTTGAAGTAGCATTGCTGAAATAGTTCACCATTCAAAAGCAGCTGTAATCTGTCAATATCTGGAAATATAGTTCAGACAGAGGTCATTGAATTTACCAGACACTTTGAAGAGCCAGGGAAAGAACAAACAACAAATTTAATAACTATGTGTAAAAATAATAGCAATTAAATCTTGCTATTGTTGATTTTTGCTGTTTGACTTTCAAAATCTTCAAATCAAACTACACATAATGTATTATTACATACACATTAGCTTAACTATATCACAGATTTTCTCTGTTTTGCTCAACAAAATTAATAAGCATTCCTTCGCAATGAAATTTTTAATTTCAGCTTATTTAAGTTAAATTTGATCTGAGTAGATGATTAATGACAAAGTATAACAAAATATATTTAGTTAACATTAGAAAGTTTAAAGAAAAACTTTATAAAATCTGCTTCATTTGAAATTATGGTCAGAAAAATTAGATGCCAATAATAATTGAAATTTAATCAGAAAAGATTTTTTTGGAATCACAATCGAAAAATATCCCACAGAGTTGAGGAAATACCAAAAACTAATTAATGACAATACAAGTAGATTATACTTATTGTAAAACTTTTTTGAGAGACAATTTGTGTTATGTCATATGTTTTCATACATTTATAAAGCAAAAAATATATTCATATGGCTGAAAGCCAAATTATGACTTGACATGATTGGCGTGGCTTTTGACATGATTTATTTGAAAAAAAAAATCAAGTAAAAAATGTACTTTATATTGATGCATGTGAAGTATATGTATAATACATTTTTTTATTGATGCTATACAGTATTCTATTAGTTTACTTGTGAATCCCCAATTAAAGAAAAGCATACTGATATAATTATTTTGCTCTTTGAATATTCAGAATTCAATTCCAAATTTACATATTCTTTTAGAGTTGACCCCTGTAACTGAGTTCTTCCTGAAATGTTGAAAAAATGACAAAATGTTGTTGTTGTCCTAGCTGAAAAAAAAATCCTTTATACTACAGCTTTTGTATTTAGCTATGAACTGATTAACTAGACATATAATCAGTTCCATATAAAAATCATGGACATTTTTCAATCCAGTAAAATACCCCAAATGCAGTTATAAACATTGGACTGTTCAGAGTAATCCTGAATACCTTTTAACCCTAACCATACGCACTACAAACTTTTTACACTTCTTTCTATGGATTTTTCAAAAACCTATTTATCACATTAAAAGAGAACTGATTGTATTGAATACAACCTACCAACAGTGTTACCAGATAGTGTCATTTTTTGATTTTACTAATTTTGACAAGTTTGTGCTAATAAAACTTATGCCTATGCCTGGTTTTGCAAATTTTCTGCTATTCCAGCATTTTCTTGAGCTACTTTTTGCCACTTTAAAAATTTTTACCATAAAATACATACATCTAAAAATGTATTTATGATAATTATTTTATAATAAATAGTAATAATTTATTTAGTCATAGAGGTAGAGTCATACAGCACAAGCAAACATTAAGTACAGTCATACAGCACAAGCAAACATTAGGTAGAGTCATACAGCACAAGCAAACTTACATTCAGTTTCCAGCACTAATCACAGGTGTTTGTACATGATTTATTGATTGCATTGTTTAATATGTTGTTAATCGATAAATAGCTTGCAAAATGTGGCATAAAAAGTATTTAACACACAATTGCACAACTGTCTGAAATGCAAAAAAGATGTTTAGCATAATTCTAATAGCCTAATCATGGATGTAAGATTCGGTAATTTTTCAATTAGAACTTTCAGAATGCCCGGGAGGGAAGAGGTATGAAAAATATAAAGAAAAAAATTCACTTGTAGATGTTAATAAATGTGTCATATCTAAATTTTATATGTTTGGAAGTTCATTACAACCATGTAAAATAATATTACCTGCACAGAAAAATGAAGAAAGCAAACAATTTTATTTGTTAGAGGCTTGGTTTCCTATTTTTTCCTGTTTCCGATTTTTATTCATATGAAAACGCATCTGTGTTTGAAAAAAATCTTCATATGGATAATTTTGTTAATGTAATCTTTCAGGAAAAAGAGCGTCTACATTTTTTAAAACTTCCAATATTATAGTATTTTATGCCTTATTTTCCAATGTATGTACCCTTAAAATAATGATAATAATAAAAATAAAATTTTCAGTTTTTCTGGAAACAATGTTTGCAGTTTCCAGAACATATTAACATTCTCTGAAAGAAAAGTTAAATTTTCAGGTCTAAGCTTATAATCTTAAAAATCTAACAGATCATTTTATAGTCCTATTGCAGTGAAAGCTTAATAACAAATGTTGCATTTCACTTTAGTTATTAAGATTTTTATGACAAAACTAGCTATATATGAGAGAACAATTATAAGCAGAGCAACCAAAGTATCTCTGAATTTTCTCAACTTCTCTGGCTAGAATCAGGAGGTTAACCTCAGTATATCACAAATCAGAAGAAATATCCAAGTTAGATCAGTCTTTTTCCAATAACATTCATGGTTCAGTGCATGTAATATTGACAGCCTGTTTTTTATTTTATAGTAAGTCACATGCCTTCATAGGCCTTTTCTCATCTATCTTATTAATATGATTAAAAAAAACTAAAACTAAACTCAGTCGCTCAGCAGTCCTAGTGGGCCATGGCCTGCAGTGCCCTTTTCCTGCTTTCTTGACCATTTTGGGCCCTGGAGTGCATCCGCATATGCCCTGGACAAGTGGTCAGCCTGTCGCAGGCCCTCCGGTGTTAAGTCCCCAAGCGAACTTGATACTCGTTTTATCGAACCACATAAGGGACGAAAGGCTGAGTCAACCTTGACCAGCCCGGGGATCGAACTCTGGACCTGTGGTGCAGCTGCAAAATGCGCTAGCCACTTCGCCAGAGGGCAGTTATTAGTATGACATTGGGGCCAAAAAATTGACAACATGTCAGAATGCTTAAAATTGGACTATTCATGAATGTAGAAACTTTTCTATGTCTCAGGTTATGAATAATTATATTTTTATTTGAATTGAGAAAAATAAGCTGAGTTGTAATAAAGATCTTAGTCAAAAAAAAGTAGGGGAAAATTTTAAAGTTTTCTAGTCCAAAGGGGCTTTGTCTCTTGAGGGACTATTTTTATTGTTTTACAATTTTGCATCAAATCACTCTGAATGCCTGTTTCACTTTTCAAACTGTTGCCACCAAATATTATTGCCCTGTATAATATTTGAAGAAATTAAATAATGAAGAATCTGCATAAATATATGTATGTTTCTCGCATTGTGATAAAATAACAGTACCTAGCGCCATCAAATTTTGAATGATGTAATCCTACTACAAATATGGGCATCTGGAAGCCCAAATTTGAAATTTGTTTTACTATCGATTTCATATTTTGTAAAACTTTAACAAATTTTTGATTAACAAACTCAAAGATTTCAAAATGAGCAATGGCAACATTGCACAGAAAAAACATTTTTATCTCCAGCGCATAAGACAGTGTATTGGAAATTCTAAAGATATAGTAAATTTAAAATCATTTTGTTATATTGCTTTTGAACTGAATTTTATGGTTTAAGTGCAAAGAACATGATATTTCATAAGGTAAACATAAGTTAGCTGATTTTTATTCTATAATAAAATACATATTCCTGTCTCTTAGTTTCTTAAAAAATTTTCTTTTAATTTATGGAATCCAAAATGCTTACAAAATATTCAAATTACAGAAGACAGTTTTGCAGCATACAAAACTAAACAAGATTTTATATAAAGTAGTACATGAATGAAATCATGAAAAATAAAATGCTTACAAAACGCACTACCTGACATTGAAAATGCAACACCGAGAAAGAACAGCCAGAAAGTGTTCAAACTCGCCAAAGAGAGACAGCAACAAACAATAAGTGATCTTTATTTCAAAATGATATACATAACACAGAGCAAGAACAACATCAGCTTAGTAGGTTAAGACTACCTTGGATGGTGATACACAAAGCAACACATCTAGGTACAGAATCATGAGTCAATGGATGGTGTCCTGAGGCTCTCCATTCCCTGTCAACCACTTTCCACAGTTCACCTTCTGAACATGGCAATGGCAGGATCTGCAAATGGTTTTCAATCACATCCCAAATGTGTTCAATTGGTGAGAGATCAGGAGAGAACTGTGCCAGGGAAGCATCTGTACACCTTGCAGAGGACACTGGCTGATACGAGCAGTGTGTGTTTGGGTACTATCCTACTGATGAAGGGTGTTGGGCATTTCCAGAAGATAGGGAAGTATCACCGGCCACAACACATCATCCATGTATTGTTGGCTATCATAATGCCCTGAATTCGAACCAGAGGTGACCTGGAATCATACGCTATTGCACCCAAAACCACAATGCTGTGTTGTCGCGTGGTAGGGCATTCCATAGTTGCCATCGGATTAGACTTGTCTCCACATCAATGCCATACCATGGTAACTGTCATTGCAGAATCAGAAGCGTAAATCATCTGAGAACATAACCATGTACCATTCCATCGTCCACATTGCTCGAGCCCAGCACTATTGGAGACATTGACATCTATCATGTGGGGTCAACGCAGTCTTCTTAGCAGATGCCACGAGTGCAGGCCACTAGCCACCAATCAATGGCAAATGATTCTGGTCAATATGGAATATCCAGTATGTCTTGAACATGCTGCAGAATGGAGGTAGAAGTAGCTTGCGGGTGCGCGACTGCTTGTCGCCCAATGCATCTATCCATGCATGCTGATGCCACATAGGGGTTCAAGGGCTGCACCAGCACCCCTTGAATGTGCCACATTTCCTTGTTCCAACCATCATCCCCACAACCGGTGCACTGTTGACATGTTTAGGTGTATGTCAGCTGAGATTTGCTGTATGCACCAACCTACCCTTCTAAGTCCGATCACCATGCCACTTGTAAAATCATCTGTCCATTGGAACTGCCTCCGTTGATAATGTCCTGCCATTCTCTGCTAGTACACGTGTCCTTTGAGACACAAACAAGTTTTCTGCGATGATTTCCCTAGCTGAAATATCAGCCCAAAAATTGAAGATTCTGCAGGTTCTTTCCCTTATATCTTCTTCAACATGTGCTCGAGAGCTGCATATTTCACATTATTCGCGTTAACTCAGTGACATGCGTCTACTCTGAAATTTACATAACTTTTGGTCACACTTTGTTACTGTTATATTTTCAGTATTAGGTAGTGTACATAAGTGAGCTTTATCATATAAAAAAAATAGGGATTTACCAAGGTATGACATAAAGCTGACCATCATAGCTTACGGCACATAAATTTCAGCATATACAAGCAAGCAAAAAAATACACTAAATTTTTAAGAGAAATGTAATTTACTGATATTATTTGTAACAGTAATACGATTTATATTTCCTTTTACCTGTTCCATGTAAGCACCACGAACAAGTTTTGCACCAAAGTAAAAACCCTGCCTTCTTGCTAGCTCCAAGTCCAAAACAACACTGTCATATGCATCCTATAACATGTTAATATATGTATATATATATTCATGCCCTGAATAATTACATATCATTAATTCATGATTTTAAAGTGATATGATTATCAATAAAAGTTTTCCATCGATCAGAAGAAAAAAATCACATATAAAATCAGAGCAATATGCATTTTTTATTAAATGCTAACTGATGGTAATGATTCAGATGGCTACAAGCACATAAAGGGAACACATTTTATTACCTTTAAATAACACTGGTACGTATTGAAGATTATCGCTTTCTTTTTATTGTACTTTCTCATCATTTCCATTGTTATTCTGTTAATTGCTGGCTGAAAGTAAGATTGTTCAGCATCAATCATGACTCGAACATCTTTTTCTCTTGCAATCTGAAAAAATAAAGAATTATTTCTAAGCTTAATTCAAAAGAAAAGTGGGGAAAAAAAAGGAAAATTTTTCCTGAAAAAAAAATGATTTTCAAATATGACGGTTTCAGCAAAAAAAAATAAATATATATAAACTAACATTTGCTCATCAATTCTTAAATTATAATAATTCCTATTATGTTTCAGTAATCCTTAACAAAGGTATTGAGGAAACAATTCAATAACTCATTTAAATGTAAACATTAGGTCAGAAATTAAAGAAGATTTTGAACATAATTTGATTATTTCGATGGTGATTAGACATAAGCGACACTTTAAGAGTAAAAATATTTTCTGCAAAATGAGAGAAGGAACAAACATTCTTGTATTGAAAACAATTGACAAAGCAAACTTACATGTAGTGCTAACTTACATGCTAAGTCACCAGAATCTAAGCTATATTAGAATTTGAAATCACTAGGAGAAAGCAGACTGCAGTTTAATACCATTAGCTAAAGAAGAAACGTTTTTGTGAATGTAAAAAGCTTTAAGGAAATTCAATTCATGAAATCAAAAAGCTTTATGGATAATTTTTACAGAACAAATATCAAAATTGTGATGAAGTGTACAACAATGAGCAGCAATCAAGGACTTTTAATTTCTTCTTTGCAAACATGTGATTCATGTTCCTTGTCAAAAAAACTTCAGCACTTGTTTAGTTTAATTAGTATGGCAAACCATACTTACAAAATATGATATAAATTCCATAAGATTCCTCTCTTCTGACTTTTGAAGAAGATAGATTTGTGGCTGATCACCTTCAAAACTGATATAATTTTATTCAAAATCTATGCCAAACTACAGCTGCTTTTTTTGCCTAATTTTAAATTTTACATCAGAATGTTTCTCAGTCTTTCTCTTTAGCAACCACATATTTGTAGTGAAAATTTTTTTCTTAATACTATATTACATGATTGGATACTAGAACAAATTATAATTTCAATTAAATAAATGCAGTAAGAAATTTAAATTAATTCAGAGATTTAGAATTGCTTTTGAAACAGTCTAAAAGAGTCCTAAACTAACCTAAACTATGAATACCAGCTTATATTTTTTTTATTAAAAAAATACCCATAAAAATGAGTAAAAGAATTCAAGCAAAAAATTCCTCATGTAAATTTAAGTGCATGTTTAAAGCTCTGTCTCCTCAACCTGCAATTTCTATGGACAACTCAAATGTAGCAAAATTTGCTCATTCCGCGATTTTCGCAGGTATGTATTTTTCTTCCTTTACTGAGGAGCACATTCTGCCTTTTCACCATTTAAGCAGTGAAACAAATTATATACAGCATTAGACCTTAAATTTAGGTTTTGACCAACAGATGTCATTAGTCCTTCACTAAATTGTGGCATTTGAAGGTACTTGGTATTTACTAATCTGACTTCACTACGTTTATTATTTTTTCTAATCAGAAATGGCTGCTAGAAGACGTTCAGCGATTGATGAAAGAAAGATGGAAAGAAAGGTACAAGAAAAGATGCAAATGCAAAAAAAATTGCAAAGAAACACAAATCTGGTGCAAAGACTGTGAAGTTAGACTTTGCCTTGAGCCCTGTTTCGAACTCTGTCATACCAAACTACATTTCTAAGATATTTTTTCCTCAGTGCATTATATTTTCTCAAGTTTTATATATTTTACTTTTTTATATTATGTAATAAATAGAAATTAACCAATATATATACAGATTTTAAAATATGCCCCCAAAAATATTTTACACAATTTCTGAAGCAATTTTGGTCCACAAATTGAGCAGTCAGAGGGTTAATAATGAAAAATATTAAAATCTTGAAGAATAATTTCATGTTTTAACCACCTTCTATTTGTCTCAATGCTTTTCCAACGTCCTAGTTTATCATGTTAAATTTTTTACTTTTAACTTGATTATACAAATTTACATCAAAATATTTTATGTTCATAAAATGGGCAACATTATTTTAAGGAAAACTTTAAAGAATTACCATTGTGAGATTAACTAAATTTCTTAAGATTCTGCCTAACATGAAACCAAGACAGATTTTATTTGAAGTTAAAACTTTGCTATTATTCATTTTTAAATTATTATAAACTTAGAAGGAATTTTAAAATATGGAACTGTTGCAAATTCATTAATACTGAAAATGACATTAATTTGTATTGTTTGCAAGACAACAAACAATATATGTTTGAAGTTCTTAAAATATTTTATTCTTCACAGAGGATTTTATCACAGAAATTAAAAATACACTAAAAAATAAAAATTCACTTTCAGCTTATCAAAAAATAATTATTTAAAAATAATGACAAGGAAAACTCTTGCTATGAAAGTGCAAGATATAAACCCACTCTTGCAATATTGTGCAGCCGTCTCATCATATTTTTGAACATTTCTTCTTCTTCAGCACTTAAAGCTGCTATAAGACGCTCCATCTTCCCACTCTGAAAAAAATAAAAATGATAATTTCAAACATTATTGAAAAAAAAAAGAAACTTTTATTTAATGAACTTTAATAATGCTTATTATTATTATCTGCTATTTATAGAACTGCACACACATAAATGGCAGAAATTCTTTGTTATGTCAATTTCACCAGTTGATAAAATACAAGACTTAATATTACAGAGCATAACTCTCTCTCTCTCTTATATAATAGCCACCTAAAACAATAATTATAAAAAAATATCTAGATGTTTTTAATGAGTTCAGCTAGTGTAATTTCATGGATTCAGCTAATATTTTATAATACTAGAGATGCAGAACTGCATTTACTACTTTTAAATTACTCAGATTGTTAATCAGTAACAGGTACATTAAATTTGAAAGAAAAACTAAATAACTACCTTGGACTTTGGTGAATGGCACAACACACGGAATGTAAAACTACACTTGTGCTAAAAAATAAGCAATAAATGCTAAAGGAAAAGGTATGCATGTAAAAAGGGGAATTAAAACATATAATTTACAAATGAGATAAAGATTTATTGCTGAATGCATACAGGAGCCAAAATTAGCATAAAACACAATCCTGCAGCCACACCACAGTGCCTTAAAAAAGAGCATGCTGGACCTATGTTTCAATTCACAAGCAGCAATAGTTTCATGCAATCCAAGACAGCCAAAGCAGACAGCATGAGGAAGACACCATTTGCATGATAGAATGCATTGGACACCTGTTGGGATGTTGCAAACTGGAGCAGGACAACCCGCTGTTTGCGACAGAGCTGAATGTGCATTATAGAGTTATCAGGGCTGTGGAATTGTTATCAAAGGGTTCAAAACCTCTGTAGAAGACTTGGCTCTGGTCACCAGAGAATTACCAAAACTGCAGACAATCACTTCCTGTTGCTATGTGCAACATGCTGTAGTACATCTCTCTGCTGCAGAAAGGATCCACATCCCAAAAAACTGTTGCATCGATTACATGGATTGTACACTCAACAATTTGCTGTTTGCATTCCTTTTATCCAGAGCTGTAGCTGGGGTTTTCAGCACCCAGGGACAACTGAAGATTTTGAACCCAGTTCTGTATGCCAAGTTCTCTATTTAGATTTCATTCTAAAATTTTGTAACATCAGTTTGGCAACTGCTGGATATTGCACTCGGGGACAGATATCTCCCCTTGCCTCATCCTAACTGTGCCACTGCTTTGCTCAGAGTGCAGTTGAATTGGACCCATGAACATTGCAGCTCATTCGTAAAAAGTAGTGGGGTCACGTGTTCTTTATGAATGAGTCTCGATTTAACATCCGAAATGATTCCTGAAGGGCAATGACATAGCAAGAACCAGGAATACTCTATTGTGTGCCAAACATCATTGAAAGAGACCATTACAGAGGAAGAAGCTTACTTGTATGAGCTGGGATAGCTACAAATAGCCGCATCGAATTCTGCATAATTCCTGATGATTCCATCACACCCATCCAATATTACTATCAATTCTAGATTCTCTTGTGCATCCTTTTATCACTGCAGTGGGTACTGATGCTATATTTATGGACAAAAATGTCTGACCGCATAGAGCTCAAGTAGTGCAGAGTTATCTGGACAGTGAAACTATTCCACATATGCCATAGCCTGCAAGATCACTGGACCTGAATCCGATAGATCATGTGTAGGATATGTTGGGACGATGGATAGCAGGTTGAAGTGTGCTGCCAGGCAGCCTCCACAAGCTCTAACATGCATTACTACAGGAATGGGTGCTACTGCCACAAAAAGAGATCGACACTGTTGCCAGCTTACCTCACTGTTGTTAAGCATGCATTTCAGTTACAAGCTATCATACCTGTTATTAGCGTGATGTTTCGATTACACACTTTTCTGACCCATCTGGTCTTTTGCAACGTGATGGTCATAATACATGCATTTTTGTTTATCTTTGCTTCATTGTTTGCGGCACTGCTTATTTTTTTAGCAAGAGTATACTTTATTAAGTACACTTTATGGAGCACAAAAATGTACTTTTATGGAGGGAGTGGCAACACCTTTTAAATCGATAAGCTTTCTGAATAAATTTCAAATATTCATATCTTAAAGTTTCCCAAGTAGGAACATACTGCTTTTAAACTGTCAAACTTGTTAATTAGAATGCCATTAAATTCCCACGAAAGATGAAATAAATTTTTTTAAAAAAATTTTAAATTCCGGCTTCAAGGTTTACATGTTTGAGTGTAGGACTATGTGTGTTCAAAATTTTGTGTCAGTAAGTGCTGCTGCTTTTCCCCAATGCAAAGAACATATACACAGATCCTTCATTGTTTAATAATATAGATCCCTGATCAGTAGAGTAGTTACTGCTCTTGGCTGTTGCATTGTTCACCCACATTCAATTCCCAGTGAAGGCATGGATGTGTAAGTGCATAGTGTCTTTGCAGCATAGGGCATTAAAATATACACTGAACCCAAAGTTCTCTTGAGTGGTTTTACGGTATAGAAACAGGCAAGGGACACCTCTGGATTTGTACTTCAGGAGATTCTTATATGTGCTCAAGGTGCATGCTAATGACAGAAGCAATCCAATGTTCTTCACTGACAAAAATTAACAATTTGTTCTAATATCATGGTCTGACAAGTGAGCTAAATCACAAGAATATAAATCTGCAAATAAATACATATGTGTGTGTGTGTGTGTGTGCATACATATAGTCATGCCTAATAATTTCCTGATTCAGTTTCTACACTTTTTTTCCTGCACTTTATGTCTGCCCAAAATAAATTTAATTGAAAGAAAGAAATAATTCATAAGACATAAAACATGCATTAAGAGAGAATGGACTGTAACATAGTAAAACACAGCAGCTCTAATGCTACCAATACCACTTTGCCATGCCAGTCCCCTTAATCGTAAGCATAGGTACACAAGGATAACTTAAGACCAATGTTTTATCATGTATAAAGTGCTTCAATGGAAAAAAGTAAATTTTATTTTTCTGTCATCCCTTGGAAATGTGCTTGATATTATGCAATACACGTCCAGTACATTTCATTGCTCTGTTATCCATTGAAAATTCAGCTAAAACACATAAGAATCTCTTATTTTCCTGCACACAATACAGAAAGAAAAAATTCCCTATTAATGTATAATTTAGTTCACTTAATATTGACATAAATTTTACTGTGTCTAATTTATCAATGAAACTGTACAAAATTTATACAGTCACTTCCAAAAGTTAAGCATGGAGAGGAAAATGCTAATTTCTGGAAGCCAATCAGAATTGAAGAGGATGCAATGCGCTGCAGAGATAGATGGAAGTATGCAAATATGTTAGGTAACAGCCAATCGTGCTTTCATGTCAAGAAATATGCAAAAAAGGCAGTCTTATAAGAAGCCAGCTTTATGAAGGGTTACAGAAGTTGATTGTAAGTGCTAATAGAAGGTGTCTAAAACTTTTGTACAATTTGTTTTTAAGACATATGTGTTTCAATGAGTTCCAGAAGATGAATGGAAGATTCTGAGCGCTGGCGTGCTGTAGGGCACATTGAAGCAAGACAGTTGATCACAGATGTTGCTCTTTTCTTCGGCATTCATCATTCTGTAACTTCACGTTTATGAAAACAATTCCAAACCACACAGACAGTTGTCTGAAGGCCCATAGCCGGTCACCCAAAGGTTACGAAACCCCGGAAGATTGATATATTGCTATTGTAGCCAAGCGGAATCACAGTGCGATCTCCCCACGTGTGACATCTATGGTTACAGTGTCCATTGGTAAGGCGATATCTGCAGCTACTGTACACTGAAGATTACATATGGACTGTTCACCCGGGTACCTTGAGTTTGTGTTCCTCTATCTGTCAAATCAAGAGGGGCACAATACAGTGGAACATGTCAATTGGAATGTGTCTGACTGGGCAATGTCATGTTTACTGATGAGTCAAGATTTGCTCTGGAGCCAGATGACAAGCGTATAAGGATATGGCGTGAACAACGAACATGCAATCAGTCCCAAAACATCACCGAATATGTATTCCGAGGCAGAAGCATTATAGTGTGGCGAGGGATTTCATTAGGATACTGCACCGATCTGCACATCTTTAAACGGGGTTCTTTGATGGCTGTCCGGTATTGAGATAAAGTCCTAGAACCCATTGTGAGATTGTAATCTGCAGCAGTTGGCCCTACTTTTGTTTTAATGGACAATAACGCACGTCCCCATAGAGCTGACATCGTCGATGACTACCTGGAGAGTGAATGGATTGCGCATATGGCGTAGCCAGCATACTCGCCCGACCTTAATCCCATTGAAAACCTTTGGGATGCTCTTGGCCGTTTTGTATCTTTACGTTTCCCACCTCCAGCCACTCTTATTGAGGTGGAAACTGTTCTACAAGAAGAATGGCGATTGCTTAATTCTGCGGTGGTTGACCACCTAATTGAAAGCATGGTCACAAGGTGTGAACTTTGTATACAGATGAGGGGGGATCACATGCCCTATTAATGTCCTTTTTCTTCAATTTTTGCTGTTTATTTTCACTTTATACATAATTCTGTTTAAGTCTCCAGTATGCCATGATCTGATCACTTACAAAAATTTAATATTGTTTTTCATTTCTGCATATAATTATTGATTTTGTTTTATGCATAAATATATGTGCTACTTTCCTGCCGAACTCTGTGTCAATCAAAGCAGTATTTGTTGATTTTTTTGCATTTTACATCTTCGTGCTTAACTTTTGGAAGTCATTGTATATATTACATAAATTCTGTGCTTTATTTGGTTTTACTTGTGGCATATGTGAACACTGTATTAGCCTATATAAAGATAAAATAACAATTATTGAAATTACTTTGATTTTTACTGATAAGAAAATTATTATTAAAACCACAATTAAAGATAAAATAGTCCACAGAAAAATCATAAAATAAATATTAAGATTTAATAACTATTGACTGATTTGTTTATATGTAAAACTTACCTGCAAATTAGGCACTTTAAATAGGTCTGACATAACATAATTTAAATCAACAAGACCACTCCAAGAAAACATATTCATTAACCTGAAAATGTTTTTTAAAATGTAATTTTATGATGAGAATATATGCATCTAAATAAAAAAGCACATTAATAACAATCAATCAAAAATTTAAAAAGCAATCATTCTTATATACAGAACAATCACAATGATCTAATTTTATTTCCTAAGAAGAATTTTGCACTATAGTATCACAATCTAACTAAAAATAAATTTCAAATAAAACTAAATTTTTCATATCGCTACAAGTACAAAGCCATATTTTATTTGCATGGAAACTGAAAGCTTTTAAAAATAAATAAATTATTATTAAAAAACACATAGAGGTTGGCTTGGAAGGAATCATTGGATGCACTAGATTACTTTGATTATACAAAACATGTATGTGCCATCAGCCTGTAAGGGTGGATGATTATACAAAATATGTATGTGCCATCAGCCTGTAAGGGTGGATGCTTTCACAAACAACTTTCTATAGGGAAAATGCCCTGTACTTAAATTGCACATGTGGAATGATGAACACTTCATGCAACCAGCTCATTCAATAAGTGGAAATAGTACATAAATATACTATTAATATTTTGTGGTTTTGACTTTCAGCTCTCCTTGGCCAAATGTGTTTACAAAAACGTTTTGATGGAAAATCATGGAAACACCAAAGCAGCCAGTTTATTTTAGTATTTGAAAACATGGGATGTAATAACAGAGTAATATTTGAAAGAAATAGTTAAATATCCTACATTACCCAGTTTCCACGTTGATATGTGAGAACTTTACCACCAACAGAAATCTTTAGAATACAAAACGCTCAATTTGAATTTTATTGCAGATTTTCACATATTTCATAAGTGCATATACATATATCTGAACAGCTGAAGTAATAATTTCAGTTCTATGAAAAAATTAACTAATTTACCCTTTTCTATCATAATCCATATTTTCAAGCCATTTTTTAACTTCCTCATTATCTGTCTTTATTTTATGATACTCTAATTTACTAGCAATTACAGTGGGAGTCACATTTTCAGCAGCCATGTGCTCACTAGACCCAGTAACTTCCTTGAAATATAATCTAGTTCTGGCAATTACTTCAGATAACTGCATCTACAAATAAATAAATTAGCACTTTTAAAAATAAAAACTGCATTTTGAAATAATATAACATGAAGAAAACTATGATTTATAACAGATGGCAAAAGTAATAAATGTTATTCATAATATTCATCTACCCCATTTCAGTACAAATACAATAAATAAAACACTTTAATATTTTTAACTCCCCATTTTAATTATTTAAAGTAGTCTCAAATTCAAATTGCACAATCACAAAGTAGCTAACAGTTACAATATTTTTTAAACAAAATTTTTTTAACTAAATTAATGTATACTAGATATTTCTCCAAACATAGATATAAAAATGATGCAAGGAAAGAAATTCAAATTTATACTTATTTTCTGCCTCAAATCTAAAGACTAGAATCTGCAAGAAATTTTTATTGGCCACAATTTGTAATTCAAATATACTGACAACTAAATTTTTAAATTTTCAAATTGGCATCTATTGTACCAATTGAAATAAGCACTAAATAACTTTCTTTTAATAACTTGCAGACTTCTTAATTTTCAACTAATGGCAAAAAACTGTTCATACATAAATACTCCCAAACAAAGTGATTTTCTTAGTAAAGAAAAACGTAACTGAGAAATTTTACCTTTTGACAAGTACTAATAAGGGTTAATCAATTGTGTGGTTTCAGATTTATATCCATAATATAAATTAATTAGTTCCATCTAGATTTTCCAGACTGCATTTCAAAACAAAATAAGGAAGGTAATGTAAACTTGGATTTGAAACCATTAAAATTTCAAACTGTTTCTTCTAATTCTTGTCATAATAATGCTGATTAGTTTATGGAAAATGCATTTATGAGCTGCATAAAACTGTTTCATGGGCCAACACTTTGAAACCACTGCTATAAAATATCAAAGATAGACATCCCTGAAATCATTATAAAAATTTTCAATACATCATATTTACATCCACATTTTTTCTCCTCTTTTCTACTGATTTTACCATTTGAAAATTGAGTAGGGAAAAATATGTTATTCACAGCACTTCTGAAAGAAAATTTAAAGCAGAACTTAGCAGATTAAATGTGTATGTGCATATTTATATTGATAATACCATAGCACATAGTTCAAAGAAATTAATTACAGTTATTGCTCTCAACACTTTTCACTCACACATTACATGTGTCTAGAGTATCCTATCTGTTGCATTATGTGTATAAATAAAATAGCTTGTTCTACATAAATCAGATGAAAAGCTTACTATTGCCAGTAAAAGTCTACAGCAATAAAAAGTATTCTCTGATTATGCATACTCCCAATGAAGAGTTGCTAATTCATCGGCAACTTCATAACTAAATGAAAAATTTTTATATGGTATTCTTTATGTCTCATATGTGCTGCTATTTTCATAGATAATAATAAAAAAAGAAATAATCTATAAGAAACAAGAAGTTTTGTCAGGGGGAAAAAAAAGAAAAATTCAATTGGACCAATATTCATATTTTTAAAGCTGGTGAAATGACAGTTAAATTTAACATGTGTAAAGCTATGTGCAATCAAGCATGTGCATAGTACACAGCTGTTTCGCCTGGTTATTGTTATGTGAGTATTTAAAAACCTCTCATAAAAACATCACATGATTTGGTTGTAGTTGTATGGCCTTTTAAATTATATGCACTTTTTATCGCACTTCCTTAGAACTTATTGCCTTGAGATATTCTATCTTAACTGAGCCCTCAACGCAAGATGAAAATTACATAAAAAATTACAAATTTAGAAATTAAATTCTGATCAATTAATGTCATACGGTAGTCAAACTTCTTACAATTTTATTTTTTCATAGCAAATATAAAATTTTCTCAAATGTAAGAATCAGAAACAGGAGACTGCATTAAAAGTTAGATGTTGTTATTTGTCAAAAATTAATTGTTTTTAAATTTGAAGTTGCTAAACATGTTTCATCATTTAAAACACTTCTGTAAGTGGAAGTATATGACTACAACCATGGCCAGGTAAGGACTTTTAAGCCAGATAAGGGGGTGGGTATATACACCAAAGAGCCATTAGATTATGACCACCCTCTATCTATAACATTGGGCTCACCCAGGAACAAAACCACTGTACATATGCAGCTGATGTTAGAGTATAAAGCAGCTATGCCTTGTCTTTCCAAACATAGTGCGATTAGCAACATAATGGGAAAAGCAGCTGATTTATCAGATTTCAATAAAGGTCAAATCATTATGGCTCTGCAACTGGGAACATCAATATGAGAAATGATGCATTTAGTGGGCTGTTCACATGCAGTCATTGTGAGCACATATCAAATGTGGTATATGGATAGAGAAAGCAGTGTATTGTCGATGGCACATTGATCCCAGAGGAGAACGGAGATTACTATGCATTATTCACTGTGACCAAAGAGGTACAACAGCCGAAATCACCACCAACTACAATAGTGGCGACCCAAACAGTGTTTCTCAACATACTGTGTTACATACATTGCTGTGTATGGACCTAACAGCCGGAGACCAAAGCATGTCCCTGCACTGAGGGAGCACAGGAGGGTAAAAAATATGTTAGCAGGTATAGTATGTAAATTAAAGATATTAAAAGACATAAAACTACAGCAGTTTAAAGTATGAAAACATATTTGTACACATAAATATTAAAAAAACAATTCCCTTATGTGAGTTTATACTTTAGCGTAATATAAAACTGAGAAATGTTATAGAAATATTATAAATTTAAATTTTGTGGATTTCAAAGAATATTCTGAGATTTCAAGAATACTAAATTTTAGCATAATTTGTAGACATTAAGTACTTTGTGAAAGCAAGAGATGTGAAAAATGAGCAATGCCCTTGCTGGGACTCAAACCACAGATCTCTCGAATATGCACCGAGCGTGCGGACCACTACATCATGAAAGCATGCTAAGAAGATGAGAGAAATGCCTTATATACTCTCCCTTTTATAGGGCGACTGGGGATTGGGGCACCTAATCACCAAATCCTGGTGGTGGAGAATTATCATCCCCCACCTTTTTTTTCAGTTTGGGCACCATTGTGGAGACATTAGGTTATTTTGGAAGCAGGAGACATGAAAATTGAGCAATGCTCTTGCCAGGACTCGAACCATGGATCTCTCAAATATGTGCCAAGCATGCTGATCACTGCATTACGAAGGCATGCCAAGAAGGCAGGAGAAATACCTTATAAATTATCAAATAATTTACAAATACAAAGTTTTTGCTCTTTTTGCCTCTTACTTTCTAATTTTTAATATAACTGATGAATTGTTTTCACCTTTAAATAATTTTAATATTTATGTTCATAAAATTAATGAACAAAAGAATATTTCATCATGGTTTAAACTAAGAAAGTATCTTGCAAACAAAGTATTCTTATTCCAGAATTTGTAAACTTGAATCACATAAATTTTATTGTGTTATTATTTTATTGAATTGTGGTTATTATTTTATTGAATTGTGAAAAAAGTACTGTCCATTTGTTAGAAAAAAATCTGTTTGAAAATTAGGACAGTACTTGTACATATTGACAAACAATAAGCTCTTGTATACTGACAGATAACAGATTTTGAGTGATGGGTAATAACAATAATAAATTTTCTGTAGATAAATTGTATTAATGCAAAAAAATACTGATAGTGAAAAATCCTTTTCTAAATCTGAAAGCATATTGCAGAATAACAGTGAATCAAAGTAAAAAATATATTTATGTACATTATATTACCCAGTCCATATGAATAGAATAAATAGAAGTCTTAAGCTCATGCATCAATACGAATAATACTGATAGTATTTGAATGGTTAATAAAGTAAGGAATGTACACTGCACAAACACACACACACACGAAAAAAAAATGACAGTTCTATATCTCTCGTTCTACTGGGCCGATTGACGAAATTCAAATTGCGTTCTTCATGTCTCGAAAGTGCGACTTAGAATATATATTAGATTTATATATAGCACTGTTCTAACATAGGTATTTTGACACACAATTGGGCTTTTTCTGAAATAACACACCAATTTTTTTACTTCAATTCTACGACTCAAATTATGCCTAGATATTAAATTTTGTACAATTTGGTGCGAAATTAACGGAGAAATTCAAAATTTTAACTTGGTGCATTTTTTTCCAAATTGCACCAAGAATAGTTCACTTGGTGAACTTCTTAATATATGGCAACCTATTTTCCTTTCCCTTTTTACTTGAGCATGAGTGGAAAAAAAGTCACAATCATTTCCTACTTTCAAATAATCCCCCCTTTATATTATATTCTTAATTATAATTGTTATTATTTTAAGGAATTTTTTTTCTTTTCGAATTTCATTTTAATTGTTTAAGTTGCATGATTTCTTTCAAAGAACTGTTTTAAAATTTTCTATTACTCATTTGAACTGCGTAGTTTAAACAAAAGGTGCATTGTTTATTTTTTCATATAGTTTTTTTTTTT
>KK117700.1:441410-465499 GCA_000611955.2 Stegodyphus mimosarum
AAATTATTTTTCTTCTTAATGGCTTGCTCTTTTTCTTTAGGTTCTGCAAGTATATTAAAAAGCTTCCAACTTTTCGAAACATCTTCGTATTTCTGGCATTCATTTTAAATAAAGTTATCGCCTTCCATTTCATAAGGGCCCCCAAACGGCCAAGCGGCAAAGTCGCAGAACACTGGTAGTTCACTCCAGGGTTCGTATCCCTGCGAGCGGGCTGGTTGCACAGGCGTTTTCATGGTTTATCTCATCTGGTAACATGCATATGAGCTGGTTTTCCTTCGAAAATTCTTCACGAAAGCGTCCCTCCTTTCAGGCAGATAGCCCTGCTTTGCCGTAACTTAAATATCCAATTCAATCCATTTCATCAGTATTTGGTCAGAGCCTTTACCAGTCTTTAGAGGCTAGGCATTTTGAAGGCATGAGATGAAAGGAAAGACTGGTTTCATCAGAGGGAAAATATCTTCAGATGACATCCATATACATCACTGGATAAATGCCTGAATCTTCAAATAATTCTACTGAGAAATCATGGGATTCTCCGTTTATGATACAATATGCTGTTTAATGATGTAATTTAAATTTATACCACACATATAGTCGAAAACTAGTCGCTCTTCACGTTAATCTGCAATGATATCGTTTTTTGTCTTTTCCGTCAGCACAAGCTCAATTTATGATATTTGCTGATGTTACACTTCCAAGTGTTTTCTCTTTGAACACTCAAATTCCTTGAAGTATTCTGAAAGTATACTCAAAAGCATCCAACTTTTTTAAACATCTTAGTATTTATGACAGCCAAATTCTCCTTCAAATTTTTGCTTACTTTTCTCCGTAATTTTCATCTTTTCTTCTACATTAATTTTCAGTGCTCACACAAGAAAATTAAGATTTTTCGATTGTTACACTTCCATAAATTTTGCATTCTTGTGAAATTTTTTAAAATATCAATTACATCAGTTGCACTTCAGCTGAAGATAGCTTTTCATTTTCTAGGCATTTTACCTATAAATAAAGTTTAAAGCAAAGCCCAAAGGATAAATATTATAATTAAAAGATTTTTTGCTAAATGACAAAGAAATAAAACATCAAATGAAAGTTCTCAGTTTTACACAATTAGATTTAAATGAAGTAAACTAGCAGAAAATAAAATGACAAATGCAAAGTTTTACTATTACAAACATTTTTTTTAAAAAAAAGGAAAAAACAAAGAAGTTAAATTTGTTTTTTTAATCTGAACAAAATCATCTATAATTTAAAAAAAAAGTAGCTTTTCATATAGTATTAATAAATATTTATTACGCATCATTGAGGGGAACAATTCCATATAATTAATTCTTTGTAAAAATTTATTTGAAATTTAAGGCTAAAAATAGCTGTGGCAATTTACTGTAACAAAATCCACAAACCACATTTGGCATTATAATCGCTCAAAAAAAAGATGCCAAATTTCAAAACACTCCAATATGTAAATTCATGTATATCTTAGAAAATTTTGAATAAAAAACTAATTTTTTGCAGGTGTGCCTAGAAATACATCTACTTTAAAATGATGTTAAAAATTTCATAGGTTACAATTCAAAATTTTTTTTGAAAAATATATAAAAATTATTTAAAAATACAAATTTTTAAAATATATCATAAAAAATGGGTGAATTTTATTTGAAGTGAACCTAAATTTCTAATTCTAGAAGAAGAAATCACATAAGTTTAATGAAAAAAGAGATATTAATAAATATATACTAAATTCAATTAACATTGAGGAGCTAAAATTTTGAGAGCTAATATTTTAAAAACTACTCACACAATTTTTACAAAACTTCGCAGTTTGGCATAATCTGAGTGATAGAATCGAAATATGTAAAAAAATTGGTATGTTATTTCAGAAAGAGTCCGATTTTGGGTTAAATAACCTATGTTGAATAATGCTATATATAAATTTAATATATATCCTAAGTTGCACTTTCGAGACATGAGAAATGCAAGTTGAATTTCGTCAATCAGCCCAGTAGAAAAATGAGAAATAGAACTGTCCAATTTTTTTTTTGCAGTTTACAACAAAATGTTTATTAATTACATGCTATGCACTATAACTTATAAATAATGTTTATTAATTATATACTACATTATATTACTACTCTGCATATGCTAGATGTTTTTTAAAATGTTAACATATCTCAGCCATTAATGTTTTTCAAAATTGTTGATGTAAATCGTTCACACAATCACAAATATAAGGTCACATTTTTGTGTAGATCTTAGGCTGAGAAATTTTCACAATTTTCTCCACAGCAGTTTTATGAATTTTGACTTTTCCCTCTTACAATAAAATTACTACTCTAATTAAAAGCAACCAGAATATAGCAGTTTTATGAATTTTGACTTTTCCCTCTTACAATAAAATTACTACTCTAATTAAAAGCAACTAGAATATTTGACTTAAAATGAAGTACTGAATGTACATACAAGTAATTGTGGACGGCCTAAAGCAGTTAACTTTATTGCAGCAAATCCTGTAGATTGAGTTGTGCCTAAAAAATAAAAAAATAATTAAATAAATAAAAAATGCTTTTTAGCTATGAAACAGTGGTTGTGTAATGTAACAGAAAACATAATATAGTGAATAGCATACAACATAATGTAAAAGGAAACAATTCCTATATCTTACCAGCTACAGCATCAATACATTTTAAAAATGTTTCCATATTCTTTTCACACTGAGCCTCACTTAAGTAAAAATATGTTCTTGCTTTGGCATAATATTTCCGACGATCAGCGAATTCTTCGTATGGTTTATATTTCTTTAAATCAACTGTTTCAAAAAAAGAATAGAGAGTTTATATACATGTGAAAAAAATTTTTAATTTATATTTAGTAGAAAAATGAAAAGTAATATTTTCTTAAAAAATTATTAATAGTTAGACTTTAAAATATTGTTTTTTAAAATTAAACAGATATTTCATTCACCAACAAATACATTTATTCTGCTCAGTATTTTATACATAAAATATAGTCATGCCATGCAGAACATAAAATTTGCAATAATACTGAATTTCATACTTTCATTATTTTCTGCCAGATAATTAAAACTTTTTCACACATTTACTAGAATTTATTATTTCACAATCATCATTATAATGGAATCAATTATTTTTTCTATTAGTTAATGTTAATAAGGGAAATTTCTCTTATTATTTAAGATTTCTTTTATTATCAGATCTAATTAATGTAATACAATAATACCCCAAAGTTACGCATTAGATGGCATTTTTTTTTATATGCACACTTATAACTAATATAGGCTGGAGTTGTTGGTGTACTATAAGTAATTGGCTGGAGTGCAAAAGGTTAATATTTGGAGCCTATGCTCTCCAAAATTTGTAATGCTTTTCAACTAAACCCAGATCAAGCTTGAAATTGTCATATGTTTTTTTGGGTATATCTGGATCTCAGTTTTGGCTTGCTTGCACATGAGCTTATAAGCTCATCGATGTCAGCTTTTTGCTATTAGAGTCCAACATCTCCCTAATATTAATACTATCAAGTTCTAAAGAAAACTGCCTTATTTGACAACTTCTATTATATGACTTTGATCAGTTTATGGCATTGTTTTTATCATACTTTTGAAAAAGAATGAAAAAATTTCCTTCCAAATACAATTCAAGGTTTTCTGAAAAATTCTAGGTCTCTTTCCAAGATTCTTCAATGATTTTGTGGCATCTAAAATACTGAATGGTGGAGTAAACTGGAGAAATGGAAAATAATGAAACATGTAACTTCGTGTTTCCACAGGTTGGAATATTACTGTATATATATAAATTTTTTAAAAAATTACATTAGCATAATACATTGCATTAGAATAAATTAATGTAACTATCATAATAATCTGATTTTATTTATTATCCTAGTGGGAAATGAAATCTAAATTTATTTCAGATCCACACAGAATTTTTATTGATTAAAGCATGAAGAAATTAACCAGCTCTGCCTCTATATTTTCTAGGAGGATACTCAATTAATTTATTCAAATAAGATATATATTTAAAGCTTAAATAACTATTAATGTTTCAACTTCTTTTTTTTTTTTTTTTTTTTTTCATTTAAACAAAAAATGAAAAAAAAAAAAAAATTTTTGGTTCACTTAAACTAAGAATGCATAGAAGAAAACTACCTTCGGATATATATAGATATACATGCATCAAGCTCTTGAAGACACTGCACGCAAAATAAATAATTTTTTACCCTTCTAATTTCAACCTGCACCTTTTTTTATTTTTAAATTTATTTTACAATGAGTTGTATTATGGATGGATTAATTTAAAAAAAATTAATAATTAACTAGTTTAGTTGCTATAATTCTGCTCATTGCTATTGACACATGTGAGGATTGCATACCTGTTATCTTTTCCCAAGATTGGCTGGTTTTAATTTTTCCATTAACTTAAATTCTTTTTAAAAAATTACAAATTCAACTTTTATTTGTGTTAACTTATTTTCATCGTTTCTACCTTCACAGTTCTTTTACAATGTTTTATACATTTTTATGACTATAAGTTGCTGTCACTTTTAGCTTATTTTCAGCCTTATGACTGTTGGACGTCAATTTTTCATGTTATTATTTTAATTGTCTTCAGATATATTTTAACAATTTTTACTTTCTTACTACATTTGCATTTCATAAAAAGCTCAGATCATATGCAGTGGTCATTTTTTATTTTTAAGAGATTCTTATAAAATGCTTAGCCAAGTACTATATTTTACACACTTATTTAAAGTGTGTAAAATATAGTAATTTAACAGTTAATGTACGGTTTAATTAAAATTTTCTACATCATTACAAAAAATTAGCTCTAGTCTCCCACTGGCTCTCCATCGTAGTTCTGCAGGCAAATAATGCCTGGAGGTCATTGTTACGAATTGGCTATCTCAGATTTCTGATGTCACTATTACAGTGAAATATGCGGACTTGCTCTCAAACATGGACTTTGCTCCTCACGGATGACGCATTCCGAATGCAGTGCCACTAATTTGCATATTGCAGTTTTACTCAGCTACTGTTACTTGGCAGCATATTCAAATTTTACACGACTGGGCTTATTTTTGAGGGAGTTATCGCTATTTTTGTGATTTTTCCTTAATTTATGATAACCAGCGTATATACATGATATTATAATGTGCACTGCTTGAAAGCAATGCGATGATAAAAGAAACCGGTACTTTTAACATCTGACAGTCATAAAGGCTGAGTATAGTAGATGCATGAAGGCGAAGCTGACAAAACTGAATTCAAAGACTTGCAATATTTATTTTTCTGCATATTAAATCCTTTTTCTTTTTCTTTTCTTTCTTTTTTTTTTTTTTTATTTTTTTAGACAAAATATTTCTAGATCATAGTTAACTACAATAATTTTATGCACTTGGGTTAAAAATAATCCTGTGCCATCTTAGGGAAAGGACAAAGGAGGACAATTAAGCATAGCAGCACAGAGATGTTTTGCAGGACAGGAGAAGTTAAGAAAAGGTGATGTAATTCCTTGCGAAGCAGTATTTATACTAGGCAGGTGCATACGTACAGCTAAGCTGTGAGTGATTAATTTTAGATTTTATTTCTCTTTGCAAGCAGCATTATGTAAGTATCATACGATTTTGCAAAGATATCGAATTTGGGAGAAAAGATGAACTTAGGGGAAGAACATAAAATTTAGAATAGTCAATTTTGAGGTTGCCAATTATTTCTTAGCATAGCCATAGTATTTTATGATATCTTACATATATGTGCGTGTGTGTGTGTCTTATTTTTTTTTAAATTAATGTGAACAATGATTAACAAATATACATTGCAATGACTAGTGACATTTCTTGTTTATTATATTGTCTCAGCGAATTTTATAAATACACTTAAGAAAATTAATAAACTTATAACATTGCAGTTCAAAAGCTAGTACTTTTAAAATAGTAGAGCAATAAAATTTTGAGTAACATGAGCTAGCCATATTTCATGAAATCATTAAATATTAACCATCATAATGTGCAAAAGTGAAACTTAACAGTTTATGGCAATTATTAATATTTTAAGATTTAGAAAATATAAATTATGATATTGTTTAAGGTTTAGAAAATATAAATTATAATATTGTTTATTTTTACACATTTTATTCTGATGATAAAAGAATGGGGATTAAATTAGTTCATTACATAAAATATAATATACAAACATCAGTTTTTGAACTATGTTTCCACATCAACGAATAGTAAAACTCTCTAAAAATCATTAAAATAAACTGCAACAGAAACTCTAGCAGACCATTTACTTTGAATAAAGAGTGTATAGGCCTTTTAAAAAATCATGACAGCCCTTTTGGTAGTTAAAAGTAGAAGAAAAAATGAATGAAACATTCTTATGAAAAAATGATTATTATTGTTCATACTCTACTACTTTATTTAAAATGAGTCATCTTTCTTAGCTATGAGTAACTATGTTAGACTACAAATAATAGTGTTATTCAGTTGCTTTTTAGAAGTGATGTTCAATTAGACAGCTTGAGGTAACAAATCTGTTCCCTTTATTGTATCCAACATACAGAACTATGGTAAATATTTTGTTTTAAAATATATGATACTAAATAAATTTATATTATCGAAGCATTCCTTAAATGCAAAACTGCTGTCTCACAGTTTCAAATTTTTCTTTTTTCTTAATTAACACCTACACAAAGTACCAGATTACCCACCACTTATAACTGCCACTTATAACTTCTGCTGCAGTTTATTTTAATGCAAAGTATTAGGGCATCAAATGTGTTAAAATTTAAATAGGCTGTTTTCTTGGAACTAATACCATTTAAAGGGCACCCAAGTCACTCTATGTCTAGCAAGTGAAAATGTCATCATGTCATAACGTACGTACATTTACATTTTAGTTAATTCAGATTTTTTTTCAGAGAAATTCAATTAAATTCCATTTTTAACTGTAATAATTTTACATTTGATACATATTTTAAAGAATTCAAATCATGAATAGAATAAATTTCTTATGAAATCTTTATATTATTTAAATACACATTACATATACATATGGAGTCCAATGAGGAAATTTCTTTACCACTTTTCGTTTCTCCAATCTGATGTGAAAGAGAAGCCCTAAAAAATTAATTTTAAAAGTCATTTCAAACTATTAATTAAAATAATAATGATATGAAATTCTATACAGAGATGAAAATCAAGAACTATTAAGGAAACTTATATGGGTTCCAAACTCTCGGTATTAGCTGACAACTACTGATACACAATGAAGAATACAGCTCATGACTTAAGATTATGTTTTCTTATAATTATTGGGGAAACCAGAGAAGATATTCAAAAATTTTCTGGAAAAATGAACCCCCGAATTTTTTAGGGGTAAGAAATTTTCAAATCAAAGCTGTTTGGATAAAATCATTTTCCTCATAAAGCACTTTTGATCTTGGATATTCTTCCAATTCATACAACTGAAGTTGAACTAATAAGTGGAGACATCCATTCTCTGCTTCTATCACCAAGCATAACATTTCTTATTTATACTTTTGACCAAAGTATTATAGAAAATCTGAAATCACATTTCCAAATTCATATTTTGAAACACTTCCTGCAAGACTTAGGAAATGACAACACCATTACTGAAAACTTATATATATAAAAAAATAAACAAAAAAACAAAAAAAGTTGTCAAAGAAGTAATCTACTGGTTAGAAATCTCTTGGGATATTATGAGGAAATATGTGCTAGCTGAAAGCTGGCATAATCTTCCAGCAGAGAAAGACTAATCCACACTGACAGATTAAATCTATATTGAAAACTTATATAATACATACACATTTTCACTTGAGTATAATTATAGATTAATCTTTAGTCATCTGTTTTATAAATCTTTTCAACAATAGTAACAATTTGTACAGCAATAACTAGTTTCTTTTGCCTTTCACATGTGGGATAGTTACTAAGATCATATCATCTGAGTTTTCAAATATCCCAAATGGGCTTAGCCCACATTACATTGAACTTATTTGGTCACCAAAAGATGCCAACAAATTTTTGGTAGTGTATCAGTAGGTGCCACTTCATATCCAAGTACTGAATTGTCTATATTTTATGAAGTTTCTCTTTTAATTACATTCAAACAAATTGTAATAATACATATATCTCTTAGACGATAACTTAAAATGATATCTATTACTAGAAAAGCAAAAATTCAAATTTGAAAAAGGGAATATCAGAATCAAGAAATATAAAAGAATTAAATATAAATGAATTTTAAAAAAAAGTTGCTTTTTGAGTTAAAAAAAAATTTGCACACTAATAAAAAATTCAGCATGCTAAATTAATGCACAATAAAGTTATAACTTCAGATAAACAAAATTAACTAGATAATGAAGGACAATCTTAAAGTTTGCTTGTTATGTTTTAAAATTATAAAAAGAAAATACCAGACAAAATTCTTAAGCATGGTATGATAAAGGATTTTTCTGAACTCTAATTCAATTCAAAGGCACTAAAAAATTCATTAATGCACTAAAAAATTCAATGTTCTGGAATTTACAAAACTTTATAACGCAGTTTAAGTATTCTCTAATAAACAGTCACATGTGACTGTATTATGAGCAATGGTTAATCCAAGGAACAGCCTATCAAAAGAAAAATAATCTGGACATATTACCCCTTAACTATGAAACTGTAACAAAGCATGATTTTGCACCAATTATGGATAAGCCTGATCTAGTAACATACTCATAGCCTCTGTGCTTTCATCTGACATAACCTTGATTGATCTTCGATAAACTACCTTCTGTTTTTATGAACAAAGATACAAATTAACTGTTATTGCTGTATTTGTTCTTGTATTCTGAAAAAGTGATTAGAATTTGGGACTTGCATTCTACAAAAGAGTAAACAATGGATTATTTTCACAATATGGGATCCTACCATAAAAAAAGTACACATTAATGCATATGATGTGGTCAGCTGATATAATGACCAACAAAACAATAATAAACTGGAACCTGCTTTGGTAAAATCAGAGAGTCTAACAAAATAGTAGAGCTTGATGAAAGCTTTTTTACAAAGTATAAAAGTGAAACAGATCAAATACTGATTGTTCATTAAGTAAAGAACTATCAAGTCCTTCGAAATTCTACACAAACAAATGTACAGCTTTGATGGTATCTCTATCAACTTTCATGGTTCGATGGTAGCCAACTTTCACAGTTGATGGGATAATATGTAAGTACCATAATTTTATTTACAAATCATATATTGCATGGTATTTCATGAGAAAATCTTCCCAAAGAATCAGCTCTATTTTTCTCCCTACTCCACACAAAAACAATTTTTTCATCTTAAGGAACATGCAGTAGCAATATTCACTATAAGATAACTATTAATTGCAACATCTTCATGTTACCTGCTACTAGTGAAGTAATGATATGCATGTATCTTGCTAAGTTGGAGTGAGCATGCTTCCTCAGCTGCATCTGCTATAGATTAACATGCAGTATTTTGTTATAAGAAAATTAAAATAACACCCTTCATTAGAAAACTTCACTAGGATTGAGTAAATATCAAAGGACAGTGCAAATTGCTCACTCACTTTAACTTTCTCAGACTTTTCCCTATGGGGACACATGAACTATTTGACTTTTAAAAATAATCCTTAGTTGATTAGATTTAGAAAGCAATATTAGGAAAAAAGCTTAGATAATGATGATATCACAAGGGTCTTTCATCATGCATAGTGTCATATTAAAATATATCTGTATCTCAATGCACATTATTTCCACAACTTACTGCGAAGAATGCTATATTCTCATAGACTGCATTAGGTTATGAACTATATTATGTTTCTATGTACAGTATGTAATAAATTATGACAGATCCTTTGGAGGACTGTGAAATAATATACTCTCTCTCTCTCTATATATATATATATATATACACAATAGAATACTTGTCATTCTAATTAACATATTTTTAATTCATTGCAAAAATATTATATCCCTTAAGAATGTTAATGATTAGAATAGTATCATAAAACAACTTAATTTGATCCACTTCATTTTTTCTTTTTCATTGTCAATCAATAATTTTCAATTTTTTTTTTTAAGTGCAGAAAATCTACCTCAGGATACTTCTAATAATGTTACATTTTTATAGAAATAGCCTCATTTTTGCTGAAAATAAAATAATAACGACAAAATAATAAAAACCCATTTTTAATTAAGACATTTTCTAACATACCATTTTTTACATACGTCATATAAACATACAGAAATAGATAAAGATTTCTAAAATCAAATGGACAACTAATCATATATAAATTCAGATATAGATATAACTGTTTTAAAAATAAAAGAAAACACTTTTAATAAATTAGAAAATGATTTTTGGAAAGTAGCTATGTCACTGATCACTAGTTTACACTTTTCTCGTTCTTTCAATAAAAAAGTGATACAAAAAGTAACATGATAGCAATCTATAGATAAATTTTCAAAGGGAAGTTAAAAACTTCAAATATATGCTTTTTTTTTCCCCCTATATCACTTCTTTTGACTACACAGTACTTTTGTATCCAAGATATAAACATAATATTCAAAAATATTTTTAAACACCCATGGTAAAGCTCTGAGGGCCAGTGACAAAGCTTTGTGGTTACATAACATTTATTACCTAGTTTTATGTATGTTTGCTTTATATTTTTTATATACGTTTGCTTTATATTTTATAGTTGTATTTCAATAATTTGTGATCATTAGAAAAAGGAACAAAAATAGTTAAGGTATTGAAGTGATAAACAAAACATGTTGAGAGATTTCACTTTTTATTTGAGATCATACTGTGATGCACACACACATATATATACAAAATATACGTACGTATACACATATGTATATACCCGTATATCATAATAAATTACTACAGCTAAAGGTTTTTCAAATTTTAAATCATCATAGTTAGATTTATTCTCTCAAAAACATATATTGTCTAAATTTCTTAGTAATTTAGGAAATACTGGATAAATGATTTAAATTCACTATTACTGGACTAAATCAAATTCAGTTTTAAATACTTCACAAACATATACATTTTTAAACCATTTTTTTTTCAAAATTCAAAAAATTAAAACTTATATAGAAGATACCAGAAGTTTGACAGTGAAAATTTTTCATTTTACTCTGAAATACACATTTTTACTTATATTTTACTCTTTTAGTATATGCACATCATTAATTAAGTACATTTAAAAGTTAAATCCAAATGAAATTGATCAGATAATGCCGACATCATTATCTGACAAAGTACATCAGACATTTGTACTTTTTTAGTATTATTCTATTGCCAGCAGTTATGAAAGTGGAATTTTAAAATTTGTGTTCAGAAAATGGATATATTTAATAATTAATATTTTATAAATACATACTTTTAACATTTTTAGTACATGAATAAAAACATCTTTTAAATATTATTTTATTATGGCTAGTGTAATCCATATTAGCATTCTGTCAAAACACTTAAAACATGTTCAATATAAATATCAATTAGCAAAATATGCATCAGAAAGAGAATCAAAACAGATTTTTGCCAATGGATTTATTAAGATGTGACATGATATTTTTATGGTGAACTTTAATTTAACAGCCATTGAAGATGTCTGTTTGTTTTTTTTATGTACGTTTTAATGAGTCAAAGAGGGAAATAGAATAGGTGCTCAAATTGGAAGACAAACATGCCAATGCAAGAGTAAAAAACTAAAGGCCAAATAGCAGTTTTGTTCTAGCTCAGATTTTGCACAAATGTGTTATTGAGGGCAATCGGACACATGTCAATCTCCTACAGAAACAAAAAGAATTCTGCAAAAGCCACCATTACCATTAAATTGGTGGTCTATCAATTATGCAACCCCAAGAGTTTTTAACTTGTACATGAAAGTGTAAATTTTGATGTAAAAAATAATTTGAGCCACTAGAATAGATGTCTATAAAGTCCCCTTTTATTGGTCAAGAAGATATTACTCCTCAATTTCATCATTCATGAAAAATAGAATAAATGCTACTTGAGCTAATTAATTTTCCGGTAGAAATCAGAAAGCTTTGTTTCACATGAAAGTTTTGAAGTTTGAAAATTGAATTGCACTACATCAAATCGTATATGACATAGGAGCTTGAGTTCATGAGCTTTACAAATTCATGTTATGATCAGAATGGACTATTTACATGAAACATACATTATGAAACAGACATTACATGAAATTTACATTACAATAATAAATGCATGATACAAAAAATAAATGCATGATCCATCATGAAATAAATGCATGATGATACAAAACACTTGATATAGATCACTTGATAAATTATAAAAATACAGTTGCATTTAGAAAAATAAACTTTAGTTATTAAAACCTGATTACAGTCCATGTTGCTATATACAGCTGGAACAAAATTATATTATAAGTTAATAATTATTATATTAAAATATATTATAAGATTTAAGTGACAGTTTAGATTGCTCTACAAAGCATAATACAAATGCAAGATACTATATACATATTTTTACAATAAAAATTATATATATTAACAGTTACAGTCTGTTAGCTCTGCACAGTGAGAGAAAATAAAAACTGAAGCACTTTTTATAAATTCAGTGCCTCTTATACTATTTGCTGTGACTAGAAAAAAGCAATTTTCTATTATTTCATATTAGTTAATGCAGTTTTCTATTATTTAATATTTAGTATTGTGATGGTTCATTCTTATGTTTTAAATGGGTGTTCCACTGTTGGTTCATAATGGACAAGGCTATTAATATGGGTGTAAGTTGGATTCAAAATCTTCTAGAAGAAATTATGCAATACAATTAACATAAAATCCTACATGCTTTCTATTTTTAATCTGTATATTTGTGAATTCTTGAAGCAGCAATGTGCATTCATAATGGCTCATAAGATTTTGTTCTGTAGAACAAGTATTTTCATTCTGTAAATTTGGGGGCTGGCCCAGATGGGTGCAGCCCCAAAATAATATTGGCATGATCAGTGTGAGGTAGAGCATTCTTTTGACTTTAACTACTACTATCTATGAGATAACTAGATATTTTAGGCAATTATTATGATCAATCAATGTGTTCTAATTCATCTGAAGCAAGCTTTGGTTTGCAAAATTCAATAGATGTTAATTCTTGACACCATAAGTACTTGCACTGTATAACAGTACAAAAGTGAATGCATAAGCCAGCAAAAACATGTTTGGGTTCCAACACCTTTTTTTTTCTCTCAGCCATAAGCAAAATTTGCATAATTATTTCAGCTTTAAATCACATTTTCTTTTCTTATGAAGAATATTTCTCTTGAAGAAACAGTATAACATTTTTTTATCTTTTGAAAAATTTAGTGTAGTTAAAAAAAGAAGAAAAAAACTGATTACATGAAAAACATGCTCATATGAGTAATGATTATAAAGACAATTACTGGAAGAAAAGAAGCCAAACCAAACTCCCAGTACCTAGTGTCAAAGAAATACATCCAAACAAAATAAATAGCAAGTAATATGACTTTAACAAAAAACTACTCATATTCTTGGACACAAAATTTTAACAGCAGCAACATTATGTTCTTAAAATTGCAAATCACATTCATTACAAAATTCTCATAAAACAACATTTTATTTTATTTCAGACAGACTCAATGTTACCTGTGCATTGCTTCTTTGGCTTGTTCTTCACTCATGTCTTCTTCTGCACTATAATCTAGAATACTTTTAACACCAAATGATCTCAGTCGATCTAATACTGGTTTAATAGCTTCTGTATCCTCTCCTGCTACAAAATGACCATAGAAGGTATGTCTCATAATGATTTTAAAAAGTTTAGGTCCCAGAATTTTCTTGCCTTGCATCATCAACTAATAACAATAAAAATGAGATAAATAAGATATTTAAAAAAATATTAAAATTATTTGACTATAAATAATATGTTCCTTAGATAAGATTTATTATTATGGAATTAATTAGAGCAAAAATGCAAAACTATGTAATTAAAAAATTTTAATTACAGAAGCAAGTTTATTATTATTTTTATTATTATTATTATTATTATTATTATAAGAAACATGTTTTAAAATAAATTTTTTTCCACATTTCCTAGAATCTGCTCCTAATTCTCTGGTAGGAACACAGCACAGCTACTTGTATATTCCTGCTTTCACAGCATATAATTTAGAAACTTCTGATATACAATAACAATGCAAGATGTATGTACAAAGTACTAGTACATTATGTAAACAAAAATATTAAAGAAATTAAAAATATTTTTTAAATACAGAATATAACAGTGTCCTAGTATTCTGTTAGAGCGGTGTCAGTTAAAAATGTGCCACCTTTTTCTTCTTTTTTTGGCCACCAATTGTTGCCAAATATAAAATTATGAAATAATAATAGAGTTCAAAAGACTAAAAAAAATTACTTCTGTAAAAATTAAATTTTTTTAATTTCATAATTCTTAAAGAAAGTAAATGTTTCTTTTTTTTAACTTTTATAAAAAATAATAGAACAAAAGGGAATTCAGTCGAAATAGGAGGCATAAAATTACAAATATCATTCAATATTATAGAAAAAAATTCAATTTTTGAATATAAGTGACAAGTGACGGAGGACGTGACCACTACCCCTTTACTAACAAGTTAATTAGTATAGGGTCACGCCCACCCTTATCAAGAGGAAACCATGGGGGCCTCACGTGCGACTCGGCTTACAGGGCTATTTAGCATAACTTTAAATTTCCTATTTACAAGCTGACCACTGTACACATGTGCCTTCACGTTTATTTTACCTTAGACTTGGCACAGGTCTGTACCAAGAGTCATTAGATGGTCCATTATTTGTACTATTTTTCGAACAGTGTGCTTATTATTGATAATAAACTTACAGAAGGCTTGGGTATTTGTTTCCGGTATTGGAAGGTGCCATTGTGCTGTTAAAGGGCAGGCTGATACATAATGTTCTGGTGTACCAGTCTCACCACAGATGCATTGATCCGAATCAGCTGTTCCATGCTTTCCAAAATATGCAGGAAAGGGTCCATGACCCGTAATAAATCGCACTAACTGTGCATTTGCAGTGAGATGGTCCTGGTTTACTTTAGGCAAGTGGTAGTGGGCGCGGCGCCCAGTATCTCCCATGTCCCAGACTTGCTGCCACTTGGCATTAACTGCCTGTATAAGTCTCCTTTTAAGCCAAGATATGGGTCTTGACAATTGGATCTCTTCTGCCTCAATATTTTGGGCCGCTTCCTTGGCAAGCTGGTCAGCAAGTTCGTTGCCAACATTGCCGACGTGGGCTTTTACCCAGGCTAGCTTTATCCTTAGGTGACTGTGGTCTTTTAGGAAGCGCTGGATTTTTGCGACCAAGGGGGAACTATGCATAGGGTTTAAAATTGCATGTAATGACGAAAGACTGTCTGTAAAGATGGTGACATCCCTCTGGCCTTGTCTAATTATCTCTTGAATGGCTCGTGCTATTGCCATAGCCTCACTTTGGAACACACTATTTTCTGGAGATAGGTGGCCTTTCCATTTGCCGACTTGTTCCCGATTTTTAATTGACACATACGCACAGCCAGTGCTGTTATCAATACGTGATCCGTCTGTATAATAAGACGTGGTATCTTCTGCAGCATTAATGTTTTGCTTTATTTTGACATTAACTCCCTCTCCATGATGTGCTGGGTGGTCTTGGAGTCTGACAAGTTTAATCTCAAAGTCCTTGGGATCATGCGTTTCATTTTGAAACGTCGCCAGTCTGCCGAGTTGTGCTACCAATTGATATGTGGCCTCGCGTTCCACTGTGAGATGCAGAGGCGGTAATCCAGCGAGTACATTTAGTGCATTGGTAGGGGACGTGCAGAACGCTTTTGTGATGTTTAAGAGAAAAGGCCTTTGCATGCTGGCTAGGTGCCTCACCTTGCGGCCTTGCATGGGTGAGGACCAGACCGCCGCTCCGTAGGTTATGATCTTTTCCGTGACCGTTTTATATAAAATTTTTTGTATGTGAGGGTTTAGTCCCCATTGTCCACCCTGCATGTACTTCAGCTGCTGTGCTATGCTCATAGTTCTTTTCTTCAACTCCAGCACGTGCGGTATCCAATTTAACTTCGAATCGAAAATGATGCCTAAGTACTTGAGTTCTTTTGTAATTTTTAATCTCTGGCCATTTAATGTAATTTGTGGCTGTCTAGCTAATGAACCCCCTTTTTTGGAGATCAATAGAATCTTTGATTTTGCCTCTGCTATCCTAAGTTTTAGCCGGTTGCATCTTTCCTGAAAGAGAGTGCAGGACTCAATCGCATTAGCCTGTAATTGCCGTCGGGTCTGTCCTTTTACTACTAGGGCGGTGTCATCAGCATACGCTATAATTTTCGTATGCGCTGGCCATGACTGTTTCAGGACCTCGTTAAATGTGACATTCCACAGGAATGGCCCGGCGCATGAGCCTTGTGGGCATCCCTGTGTCTGTCTTTTTGATATAATGCCACTGTTATGTGGTAAAATGAGGCTCCTGTCAGTAAGGTAGTTAGTCAGTACCTTATAAATGTTCAGCGGACAGTTTGCTGATCGTAGTGCCTGCAGAATCGCTGGCCACCACAGCGTGTCAAATGCACTCTTCAAGTCAATGGAAATAAACGCTGTGTGGTGGCCGGCTAAGCGATTCTCTAGTATCTCGTCTTTTACTTCTAATAGTGCGTTTAGAGTAGACTTTCCTGGGCTGAAGCCATGCTGCGTGGGACTTAAGTATCTTGTTACATATAGGTGATGCCGAAGTCTTGACATCAAGATCTTTTCAAACACCTTCCCCAGTGCCGATAGCAGGCAAATAAGCCTATAAGACTCCGGATGTGCTGGATCGCGATGCTTCTTCAGAAATAACACCACCTAGCCTATTTTGAAGCAGCTGCGGAAGGTTCCTGTGTCAAGCAGCTTATTGAAAAGCGCCATGAAGAGGGAGGTATTTGCACGAATCACCTGCTTTATGATCCTGTAATCAATCCCGTCTGGGCCCGGGGCTTTACGTTGCGGCAGTTGATGCAGCACTGTCAGGATTTCTCTAATAGTTATTGGTGGGTCATTCTTTGTATCGAGAGTTGGTGCCTGGTTCCGGGTTATTGCTTGTTCAATTGTGTCCTCCAGTGGGTCATCTGTTGTGAAGACAGTATTCAGTATGGTTTTCAATGTGTCAGCCGTTAAATTGCTGTCTCCATCTGCCGTGGGAATGAGTTGCATGTTGGCCGGCTTGAAAAGCTTGCCAGTTGCGATCAAGTGATGCAAGCCATAAGTATCTCTACTTTCTGTGCAGAATTTCTGCCAACTGTCCTTTTTGGCCTGCAGGATCATACGTTTGTAGGACGCTCTCTCTCTTTGGTAGATTATTAGTGTTGGGGTATCCCGTCCCAACCTACGCTCTGTTTTCAGGCGCCTTCGCAAGGCGCGACACTTCCGTTGTTGTGTGCGCAGTGCACCGTTCCACCAATGGAGTTGTTTTATTCTCCTTGCGACTCGCTGTGGCAACTGTTCATCGCATACTGTCTGTATGATTTTAAGTAACTCCTGTGTGATTTTCTCCAGGTCGTCGCTGCTGTTTGCCTGCTGGATGGCAGTCTCTAGTGGAGCCAGTCTGGAGGTAACTGCCGTTGTGAAAGCACGAGCCTTTCGTCCCGGTAAATTGTAACGTTTGATTATGCGCACTGATGTGCTTTTTGCAATGTCGAATCTTATGTAGTTGTGGTCCGAGAGGCTAATTTCTTGAACCACTGTCCAGTCCTGGATGAGAGGAGCAAGCTGATGGGATGTAACAGTCAGATCTGGCCAACCACGCGCATGGATGGTTTCAAAAGTCGGCGGCCCTTCCGGATCATTGTGAATTGCTAAGTTCCAACTATTTAGAAAATCTTCTATGCATCGGCCTTTTGGAGTTGAGTCTGCATAGCCCCATGTGGTGCTATGAGCGTTAAAGTCTCCGGCTATTAAGACATGCTCTGTTCGGTGGTGGTTCATCAAGTGCTGTAGTCGCTCTATGGTTGGACCCGCTTCCTCTGTTGGCGGTGAATAAAGGGAGACTAGAAGTATTGTGAGATTGCACACTTCTAGTAGAATTGCTACACAGTCTCTCTCGGCCATGATGATGATTGGCGACCACGTTGGGTTGCAGATGGTAATAAATGAGCGTGGCGGAAGTGCTGCATCAGTTCTTTGGTAGGTATTCCATTGGAGTGGGAATCCCACCAGTTTCCCCTCCTTATGATACGGCTCTTGCCCTAAGATTATATCTATGTTTTCATTTGCTACGTACACTGCTGCTTGCGATGTTGCAGCATGTGCCCGCTGGAGGTTAGTTTGCAAGCATCGAATGGTTGGATGTTGGTCGGTTACTGTGGCGTTTATCACATGCTCCGTATTGGAGCCTGGTTGCTGTGGGCTTTGTGCATCTGTTGTTGTATCGTGGGTTGAATCCTGTTCAGTATTCTGTGGAGGTCCTGACTGTCTGCACTGTCCTCTGGTATATAGCACATTCTGGGGCATAAGCTGGGTGTGTAAAGTTGAATTTTTTACCGTGCCTGTGGTTTGAGTCACCGCAATTAATGCATGACGGTGTTTCCGCTCGACAGTCCCTTGTTGCATGGTGTCCAGAGCAGTATCCGCAGTATACCTTTGACGATTTACATATGTCCTGGCTATGGCCGAATTGCTGGCATCGATAGCACCTGCGAATTCCGAGGAACTCGGAGATGCCATGCGATTGCCAGCCTGTGAAAATTCGACGCATTGTGATGGCCGCTCGGAATGCCTCCGGGGAGCATTCCAAAATCCACTTAACTCTTTTGGCATTTCGTTCACGTAGTCGGAAGAGTGGCTTGAGCTGTTTGGCTGAAACTCCTGCTGCGGAGCTGAGTTCGTCAATGAGTTCTTCCGGTTTTGTGGTGTTATGTACATTATGGACTGCAATGCGAGGACGTCTCTTTTCTTTTCTGGTCACTTCTATATCTATCTCGGCCTTTTGCAGGTAGCTGCGTAATTGATCCACGTCGTCCGGTGTATTGCAGAAGACTTCCAGGCCTCCTTGATTTGTAGTCTGTATCCGCTGGACCACTACTGGAATTTGATTTAGTGGAACCTTAGCCTGCAGCTCCTTCCTTAGATCCCCAGGTGGCCTTTTAGATTTTGGTTTTATAATCAGACTTGGCTTGTTGTTATTCCTGAGAACCTCAGCAAAGCTTAGGGGGGCAGGTGTTGTCGGCCGTTCTACAGTCTGTCCACGTGCAGGCAACTGTTCTAAAGGCGGAGTGTGGACAATACCGCAGCACACAAACGTTGATGTATTGGTGCCTGCTTCCTCTGTTGACGGTTTTGTCCGGAATTCTGGTCCTTCTAAGGCAAGTCCTTGGAGGATTGCTAGTGACCCCTGTACTTTATCCCTAAGGTTTTGCGGCAGCAAGTACCTTCCTCCACGGTTGGTGTCTGCGACAGTCTTGATGACTTTGACTAGTTCAGCTACACGCTCTGCGTGCGTTAGATCAGTTTCCAGAATATCAGCTGTGTTGTGTGTGGGTTCGTCTATATCCTTGGGAATTGTCAGTTGGCGAGACATATCCTGGTAAAGTCTGTCTCTGTTGGAGATGAAGCTTGCAGGAGATCTTAAACAAAGTTGCTTGAATCTCTTTGAGGAGAGTACTGAGAGTAGCAAGAAATCACCAGCACACTTTCACACTGCTTGTGGGTTTAAATTCACTTACGTATGACGTAAACTGGTAAATCACTAATTTACGTGCTTGAACAACACGTAGACACTTGCACAGATCACTTTAGCAATTCACTTATGTTGCGCGTTATCACTTGCTAAACACAGATCACTTGGATGTAAATCACTTGCACAAAGCAAATCACTTTAATCATTAATCGTGACACTTTATAAAAATGATGCACAGATCACTTGGCTATAAATCACTTGCACTGAGCAAAGCACTTTAAAACTCTAATCGTGGTACTTTATCAAAAGGATCAATAACTCTGTGACACACCTGTCACTTAATTACTACGCACGGAGAGAGACACACTTTCTCCGATTACTCTCTGATATATTAATCACTTATGATTTCTTGCTGAAAATCACACTTGTTGACTCTTATGCAAATTCACTGAATATTAATTGTATGCACATTCACTGCCTGTACTTAATATGAAAGCACTGATTGCACTTGTAAGAACTCACTATACACCAATTATATACACTTTCACTTATTGCGTTGCACTGATTGCACTCATTTGAACTCACTGAACATTAATTATATTCACATTCACTGAATGGACTAATTATAGGTCGAACACTATGCACACTTAGCACAAGGTGTAGGTAGCACTTTGTTGCTGAATAAATATGTAGAAATGTAGAAATTATATTCACTGTGTGTACACGTCAGAGAACACTATACTATTCACACAACTTGGCTGCTCATACTTCATCTGTGTGTGAACCAGGAACAGTGTAATCCATAGGTAAAAGCGCGCACACACTTATTGTCGAAATCACACACAGTTAATTAATCGCACGTAATCACAATTAGTGAAATAAAAAGTAAAAATCCCGAAAGTAAAAATCCTCTTTTTTAAAGTTATCCTCTTTTTTTTTTTTTTTTTAGTAAAAATCCCGAAAAGCACAAAAAAGCTAACTGGAGTTAAATCCGTCGTAGAAAGTTGAAAATTATATCCCTGTAATCCTCGTGACGTGTAGGTTCCAAATCTGTAGGTCTTGATTAACTGCACTAATTAGCCGCGTAATTAGTATTTTGAGTAAAGAAACCACAGTCCCTATTCTTCTCTTTGTTGATAAGCTGGAGAACGGGAGCTACGGGGGGCGCCTTGGAATGCAGTGACCGTTGGGCTGCTACGAAAGGTCAGGGGTCACAGTACCTCGTGGCTGAGAAATTAATGACTTTAAAAATTAATTTCTCCGGATCTAATTATCCAATCAGCCTAAAAACGGTCTCCAATTACTCCTCGTGGTGCCCTCTTTCTGTTGAAACTATTTTCGATGGGCTACGGGCTCGGGCGGCTGCACGATGGTCGTTGCAAACACAGCGGCTGGGCGCGATCACGTTGTTCGTCGATCTCGGAAGCTAATTACTCCTCAATTAGCAATCTAGTTGTCACAGACACAAAAACTTGATATCGATGTGTTCGCAAGATATAGTACTATCCAATGCAACAGGAATCTTCTTCTGAAAATGAATATTTCCGCAATAAAAATCCTAAAAATACGGAGCTCGAAACGCGCGCGGGCTACTACGATGTTTTTCACTACCCAATTAATTTTTGAATATAACAGACACAATATAAATTTCATCAGATATGACTCTAAATGGTGGTGAGCAGTGCGCCGCTGAAATTTATTTCTCTATTTAGCACTGCCACGCAGTCGTTCCACAGTTTGGGTACGGCATCTGGTTTCGAGGTCTACAAAATTATAACTGTGTTTTCCAGTGAAATGTTCAACATTTTTTTAATTCCTCTTTCTTATACCTTTTCCAGCAGTCTGAAAATATTATGCTGCCATCTGAAATGTTTTCTTGAATGGCAGTCATCAATGTCGTAGCACAACAATCAAGAATGGCAACCACAAAACATTCTTTGCTTTCTCGGCATAAACTCTCAAATACCCATTGCTCCAGAAGAACATATCCAATGTTGTTTTTTAGACTTCTGTCTATCATCTAGACATCAAGCTATTTGCACATGCCTCCCTCAAGTAGTTATTCTAATCTAGTATCCTATTATGGGTGATTTTTAACTGAAGTTAGCAAAATTCAATCAACATCAATTTCTGACACCACACATAAATAAAAGGAATGGCACTGAGGAAAGAAAGATGCCCACCTTTAAATCATGTTTTAGTTTTCTTAATTCTTCTTTTTCCACAGCAAGAACATGTGTAACAATGCCATATAGGAACTTTAAGTCAAAAGTCAACTTCATTGAACTTTAAGAACAAAGTTAACTGCTGCCATTCCTTTGGAAATAGAAATTATTTCTTTACCCTGAAGGAATGGCAGCCTTCTTTGTCATATGGTGCCTCTTCGTCATTAGGTAATTTTCAAATTGCGTAGCCATTGTATTAAAAAAAAGTGTGAAATTTGGCAAAAAAATTAATATGTAAGATATTTAAAATGAAAACTGGAAATCTCAAGCCAGGATATTTGCTGTGCTGTTGTAGCATTGTTTTCTTTTCATTTTTTTCTTCAATTTTTAACTGATGCTGCTCTAAAGGAATAGTACCTATAGCAGTATTAGTACATCAATTTACATATCCTAAATTTAAGCCTTCTCCTCAAATATGATTTATGCTGTTTAATTTTCTTCTCACAATTTTCAACAGCTAAAATTCATAAAGTAAAAGAGAAACATTTTTTTTTTTAAATTTTTAATGGCAGATTACAAACACAACTGTAGACAGAACAAGCAAAGGTGAAAGAAAACAGCAAAACTAAAAAAAAAGAGTCCATAGTATAATATATAAATCTAATTTTGTGTCTTGCCTGCCAATATTACTCCCAGAGTGATCCAGAAATAAAGGCAGAGTATTAACTTAGATCTGAGGCATCCATTTCCTCATGAAGGCTGCACAATTTACAAATTGGAATAATGTTCATTCGATGCAGATATTTTAAAAGGCAATCATGGCCAGTAACAAGACAAAAGATAGCAACAGATCTCTTTCTGGGCCATAAAGGATAGTAAAAAATTATGTTAATCCATATAGTTGTCAAACTATATGGATTAACATAAGAAGAAAGGGCTAAAACAGCAGCATTAGAATCACAGAGTATGACAAACTTTGAAAAAATGTTCAAGTTGGCATTGGCGTTGGGATAAGGCTATGCGAACGGCTGTGATCTCAGCATTAAAAGTAGTCTATTTCTTCTAACAGGATTATAAAATTAAAAAAGCTTGCAAAAGATGCCAGTGCCTGCATTAATACTGTTCGCCAACGCAGAAGCATCCATAAACACATGTAGCCATTAATTGTCAGAGTATAAAGCATTAAGAGTTTCCAAAGGCAGAGATTTTAAAATTTCATCATTTGTTTCTTTTTTGAGGATTTTGTGTAACAGATTAATTCTAAATACATATTTTCTTATACCAGTTGGACATCATGGTTTCACAAAATTTTCAGCTTCCCATGTAAGGCCTAGCGATATCTGATGGAAAAGACTCCCTAAAGAAAATTATTCTAAGTTTTCTCTTCATGGATAAAAGGCAATAGTTCCACAGGGAAAAGCAGTTTGGTTATTTTTTTTTCTGACAGGATTAGAGCTATAAAAGTTTTTTCAGTTTCAGTACTATGAGACTATTTACGAATATGCTAAACAGGAGACAAGTGATAACAGCTCCCTGTCATCCTTGCGCAGGGGCCATGCTAATCTTCTCTGTATCGTTCCAATTTTAGTATATGTACTGCCGAAGCGAGTACAACAGCTCCCTGTGAGAGGCCAGTCCTTAAAACCTTATATCATGAAAAACAATCTTCATAATGAACTCTACAAATTTGCTGCATAAGAAAACTCTTGAACCAATGAAACATCTTTGAGTAAACTCCAATATTGGAAAGCTTTAAAAGTAGAGTATACTTACAAACTAAGCCATAAGCAGATTTCAGGTCGACGAAAATGGCAAAAAGGATTTGTTTTTTATCTAATGCATCCTTTACTGCTTAGCTACATAGTATAATGTGTTGGCCAGTTGATCTGTATTGTCTGAAACCAGCCTGTTCATAGGCTATCGATTAAAAATTCTTGACACCCCAATTTAGCCTTTTTTTTAATTATCCTCTCCACAGTTTTACATAAAATGCTTGAGAATGAAATCAGTCTGTATCCCTTTATGTCATTATGCTCCTTTCCTTTCTAGGGGATCAGATTTATTATCATTTTACACCATGCTGAGGGAATACAAGCAGTATTCCACACACTATTGAAAAACTTCAGAATAGTATCGGTTGCTTTAATGCCTAAGTTCATAAAAAATTCAG
>KK117700.1:465521-504928 GCA_000611955.2 Stegodyphus mimosarum
AGGAAATGCACCTTCAGCTGGAGATTTATTCAATTTTAAATGGTTTAACTCTTTAAAGAGCACCAGCACATAATATATATCGGAATTATCAATTTTTTACCCTACTAAAAGTGCTAATTTTTCTACACCAAAAGCTGCAAGAGTTTCCAGTGTTTCCATTTGATTCTAAATGGCAGCACCATTCTATGAATGCTCAGTATTTTGCAATTATGAAATTATTAATATATATTGTTCAAAGGTTTCATATTCAAAGATTTATAAATTTTGTTGGAGGGAAGGGAAAAAAATCAAAATCTTCAAATATATAACATACAAATGTTAAACTTGTATGTTTACTGCATTTCAATCAAAACTGATGATTAAAAGAAGATTATTAATATGATTTTAATACAGATATATAAAATATACCAAAGCCCGTACTGAGGATACCTTGTCAATAGATGGTAGAGTCAGGCTTCTTCTCTACTCTGTGGGATAACAGAATTTATTTATAATTGTTTATAATTTAATATGATAGAGTTGTTTATGATTAATTTATAAGTTGTTTAGGATTAAATATTTTATATTCATGAGATAATGAGGAGTTTAATTACCCTGTGCTAAAAAGGTATAAAAGTACTTAAGTTCTTTTTTATACCTTGCTTAATTCTTTGCTTACTCCAGTTGAGTTTTCATTCGTCTCTGTTTAGCTATAATTTTAATTTCCTCACTTACCCTTTTCCAAAGAAAAATACATAGATTTCAAAATAGTTGTCTGGTGTCAAAACATTACAAAATTGTACGAGTTAAATGTGGCCCATTAGCCCTGAAAGATATCTGTCCCTTCATGTTCCCAAAACCCTAGAACACAGTGAAAATGAAAACAGATGATTGATGGCTAATTTGGTCATATTAGCAGGGTTTTGATAAGATCCCACAAAAGGGAAATTCACACATAAACACAGGAAATAGGCATGTATTTTAAGTTTTCACCTGTTAGTGAAATGGAAAATCTGCTGATCTGAAAGCATGCTTTTATGCTTTAGGGGGGATCGTCTTTGTTAACTTCAGGTTACATGTTACGGGGGGCACAGGCACTGTCCCTTTACTGTAGTGGTTAATCAGGTCCTGCACCGTGCCCACCACTTTGTAACTTCAGGTGAGAGACTAGAAAACACAAGAGAAATTTTTCCCCTGGTTAAGGATATAAGCAGACGATTTTCAAAATAAGTTTTTATAGTTGGCGAAAGGGGAGAAAATATTTCTAAGGCCAGTTTTAGATGCAAAACATTTACCTTGGGAAGGAAAATATCCATTGGTTCCACAGGACTCATGGGCCTCACAATGGAAAAAAAAGGGGGTCTTCAAGATGTGTTTGTACTTTACCTCTTTTGAAGAGATGTTCTTCCTGAGCAAAATCATATATTACTACCTTATTTATCAAAAAGTTAAAAAAGGGGCCCTAAGGGACCCAAGAGGCTGAAAACAGAAATATGAACTTTGAGGTGTATCAAATAACAAAATCGTTTAATGATTTTTCTTCCTGAAAAAAATTATATTTACCTATATTTACAAAAAATTAAAAAGAGGCCCAATTTGAAAAATGTAACTTTAATTTCTCAACTGAATTGCAATGTTTTATTTGTTAACTTATTTTTCATCTGAGTTACACTTCCTTGTAACATCATACTAGTTCAATAACAGCATGATACAATTTACTCGTGCAGTGTTATATTTGTTAAATTCTTTGATAAAATAATAATATTGAATTTAAATCACTTTCAAAAGGTTTTGACACATATTTTACATAAGTATGTTGAACTGGGTGGCATTATCAATGTGCCTAAAACATAAATTTTATTTCTAAATTTTAAATTTCTAGTGAAATTTTAGAATTTTTGACTTCAGACTTACACAACTATATTCAAGTACCCATTTCTACAGACACACATCAAAAGTATGCAAATATAGATTAAAAAACAAAAATTAACAATTAGCAGCTACATGGGAAAAAAATTCCTTACAGGGGGCACTGGTATAAAATATATACCAGGCCTCAAAATTCAGAATTTCACTCTAGATTTTTTTTTTAAGTCTGAGTTGTGAGTTCTTAGGGTCCATAAGTTAGAATTCATGCAAAATTTTATCACAATCTAAATTCATTTATATACCACCCCTGAAAGGGTTAATGCCACAAAGAATTCATCCATGGTGATCAGTGTACTAAATAAGGGAAAGGAATTTTGAAATTGTGAATGTATCTAATACTTGCTTTACCTTTATCTAATACTTGCTTCTAATACTTGCTAACTAATTTTATCTGCTTTCTGCAGAAGGCACATTTGTATTGTCTCTTAGAGAAATGTTGCATAGATGCCTTCACCATTGTTTTACTTAAAGTAATAGACATTCCATTCATTAAGAATGGTTTTTTTAAACAGTCTAGAATTTTTATTTAACATTTTTTCAAGAAAATTATGTTCTTTTGCAATCCTTTTGGAAGTTTATCTTGAATAAAGTTATCAAATGATGTTCTTTTCTCTCTGAGTACAGTGTTTTTAAACAAAGCAACTTGCTTTCACCATGCCTGAATGTCTTCTTCTTAGCCTATTTCATTTATCTTTCATCATTAGAAAGAAAAAGATAGAAAAAAGTATCATTAATACAGTGAATACTTTTTTACAAAGGCTGATACAGGTCCATACAAATTCCTATAGAACTTTATACATAATCCTCAGCAGAAATGATTCTCCATAAAATTTTACAGAGATTTTATAAGGCTTACATAGAATTGAAATATACTGAATATATCGAAATGTTACTTCCGAAAATCATACAGACATTTTTCAAAGTCATTATAGAATGAAGTCTATAGAAATATGCAAAGTTCTCAAATTGAAATGAAAGCAAATTTTTAGTTTCTGATGTACAATATGGGATACAGAAAAGAAAAAATGGTGAAAATGCGCTTTAGCCCAGTGCTTGGCGATGTTTTGAAAATCGCCAATTCGGCACATTTCTGCGAAACGTCTTTGCAATTGCAACCTTCCTGACACGCTCTCCGAAAACCTATTGTGGTGAAAATGCGCTTTAGCCCACAGCTTGGCGATGTTTTGAAAATCGCCAATTCGGCACGTTTCTGCGAAACGTCTTTGCAATTAATTGCAACCTTCCCGACACGCTCCGCGAAAACCTATTGCAAACAAAACATAGAATTCTAAACCATAAATTAGTATGGAAACTGTTGCCACAAAAATATAATAAAATAATATGCAAAACGAACATTACGATCATTAAAATATTTGTCAGTTACCTTTAAATTAATTATTTACATTTTATGTTGTAATACTTACACATTTTATGTCGTTATATAACCTTCCCGACACGCTCCGCAAAAACGTAACCAAAATGGCATCCCAGAAACAAGGAATTTTTTTTAAAAGGGCATTAAAATTACAAACGATACCATGTACACACCGTTCCGTTTTAACTTAAAAAGAACATCTGAGAATTGCACAATGTTGGCAACATACACAAATAAACAAAATAAGCTAGAATAACGAAAATAAATTACAAGAAAATGCCATGTGCAGAGAGTTCCTTTTAAACTCAGCAAATTGCACAATGTGGGCAACGTGCACAAATGAACAAAATAAGCTAAAATAACGAAAATAAATTACAAGAAAATGCCATGTGCACAGCGTTCCTTTTAAACATAAAAAAAACTTCAGCGAATTGCACAATGTAGGCAACGTACAAACAGTCAGCCATGTTGGCGGATATACGGAGTTACCCATGTTGGCGCGTTTATTGCTCATTCAAAAACAATCGTCGCCAAGCAGTGGGCTAAAGCGCATTCCAACCGAAAAAATAAACACATTTTATTCATAAATGTGGCATCATTTTTGAATGAAAACATTTTTTATTTTTACTTTGTTTTCTTTTTGTTATTTTAGCTTCTCAATTTATGTCACATTTTGCAAAATTGTTTTTTTGATTTTTTTTTTTTTTCCTTTTTTGTGGTATCACAAAATATTTATTATTGTTTGCATTTGTATAGGTACAGCTTGAGTATAGGACCCCATTGGCGATTTTCAGCTTGGCTCACTTTTCGGACGGTTTTTTTCTGGTAGCCCAGCGAATTCTAGAATACTCCATTTCGGCAAACCTGTCTGTATTTTCACTAAATCTTGCAAGCAGCAAAATATTGATGTATTTAACACATTTCTAGAAATTGTAAGGGGCATAAACTGGGCAGAGTATAGGATTTCTTTGTAAATTTACCGTAATTTTGTAAACTTTACTAAATTTCCAGCATTTCTTGACTTTTTTTTTAATGTAAACATGTATTTTGAACTTCTGTTTTCAGTTTTACAACTTAAAACTTGCATTTTCAATATTACTGCTTAAAATATGCCTCCATGTACTTAAGTATTTTCAAACGTTTCTTTCTTTTTAATTTAAGCATGCATTCTTACCTCCTATTTTCATGTTTTTAATTTAAACATGTATTCTGAACTCCTATTTTCAATTTTACAACTTAAAATTTGTATTTTCCGTATGACTGCTAAAAATATGCCTCCACTTATTTATTTATTTTCAATTTTACTATTTAAATATATATTCTAAATTTGTGTTTAAAATTTTTCTTGTTAAAATGTGCATTCTAACTTCTATTTTTAATTTTACTGCTTTTCTAACGCTAAACTTGTATTTTCAATATTACTATTTAAAATATGCCCCCACTTACTTATGCACCTTCAAATTTGCTGTTTAAACATATATTCTAAAATTTTTTTCTGGTTAAAACGTGCTTTCTAACTTGTGTTTTCAATTTTAACCACTCATGGCTTGGCGACATTTTTCGGTCGCCAAGCCAAAAAATCGCCAATGGGGTTCTATACTCAAGCTGTTCCTTTGTATAATATAAAGGCTTGAAAAAGCATAAAAATCAATTTAAATTTTAAAATTACCTAATAGATTAAATTTATGCTGTTAATTATAAAATTTTAATTCTCAAAATTAATGCTCTTAATTATTATCAATTATTACCCCTAATAAAAAAATTGGTTTTTTTTTTAATTAAACTTAACTATAAAATATTTATTTTTTATTTAAATAGCTTTTTAAATGAAAACAATATTGAAACTTTTATTAGGAAGAAAAATCACATCTGTTTTAAACGTTTTTATTCTCTCAAAAGTTTTACATCGTGGATCATGTCAAAAATTTAGATTAAAAAAAAAAAACTATTTAAAAATGAAAACTATTCTTTTTAATTGCACAAAAAATTTTGCTGATCTTATAATGCTTCTAAATACTCAAAACTTTTTATACGATCTTTTATAAAAAAAAAAAAAAAAAAAAAAAAAGCAAGAATTGTTCAGAATTCTTCAAAATTATGACCCAGTCTTCTATAAACTGGATTTGATATTTTCAATGGAATTCTATTAGTTGATTATATACATGGGACCTTTAAAAATTATACATTTTCATAGAATCTCTGCATAGAATCTTTAATCTAAAAGATTCTAAAGAAGTTTAATATTGCATTTGTTTACAAAAATTTTATAAGATAATTTCATACAAAAAGTACCCACAGGTCAATTTTGATCCTCTTTGGACATGATCAACTTAGATGGATGATCTTTAATATCAATGTTTGTTTACATTTCCGGAAAAATTATGGTCATTTTTAGAGATATAACCTCTGTGGCTACTATGAGAAAATTCAGAAGTCCAAAAATAAATCAAATTCACCATATTAAGTGTTTATTAAACAGTAGTTCTAAAACAAGAATCACTTTAATTTTAAAAATCCAAATGTATCAGTTCATTAATGCAAATTACACTTTCAATAAATGATATTCATAAAAGAAATGTAATTTACTACATATTTAATATGGTTTTTATAGATTAGGCCTCTAATTTAGATCTGATCAAAATGATCTTCCACAAATAATAATAATAATAATAATAATAAACTATATCTTTTGACAGGAATGTGACATTATACTGATTATTTATTTTCTTTATAATATTTTAGAAATCAGTTTCAAATTCACCACATCCTTCTATTAAAAATTAATCAAAACGCATTGGAAAACTTGTGAAATTAAAAACTACGAGCAATTACAACTTAGCTCAAATATATATTGTTTGCATGCAGTGCGAATAAATAATGGTTAAAATTTTACCTTTTCATGATTTTCAACTAGATAATCATTAGTACTTAATTTAAGCACCAACAGTCCTCGAATTAACTCCCAAGTGGTCTTGCTCTTAAAAGCATCTTTGGTATTTTCAAATGTCAGATCTAGAGAATCTCTTTGCGGAGTTGATGATGCTCTGTTACTACTATCAAGAGCAAAGCCTCGAGACAAATCAATGGTAAATTTTAACCGTGAATATAACTCTTTTACTTTTGAAATTTTGAACGAATTGTTATTTTTAATTAGTGTTCGCCAGGCAATCAATGTAACGGCCATTACATAAAAGTTTTGAGCAGTATTAGTGCTTAATAAAAATAGTATCACATATCTTTTAGTTTCTACCAAACATACTTATTTTTTAATCCCCATTAAATTGTTAAAATGCAAGACCAGTGACAACTATTTTAATTTTTGAACGTATTTCCTAACTAATTTGTCAAATGAGATACAACGGAATAAAATTCCCTTTCGTTTTCCATTTTTGTGTACCCACAGAGAATTGACAGTTGTATCATACGATTGCAATGTTAAGCTAAGACTTTTTGCCTGCTGTGAATTAAATAAAATGTTAAGAATGAAATTTAGGGATAGGTAAGACCATGGAGGTTCTAACCTCCATGGGTAAGACAAAACTGTGGAAAACTACAAAGTCTGAAAACAGTTTTTGCCTTGTATATATCTCTATCTCTATCTGCATCTATCTATCTATCTCAAATATTTATATAGATATATATATATATATATATATATAAGCACACACACGGACACGCACATATAGTATAATCCTTGAACATGGTAGTTTTGTACAAAATCCTGTTTATCAGTAAAAACTGCGTACTTCTGGTATTTACTACGGATGACAAAAATATTAGCAGAAATATATAAAAGACTTTCTTCTTAATTGAAGACACGTTATCATAATAAGCCTAAAATTCTTTTTCAGCGTAATTATATGTAAGTGTGAATAAATATCATTACTTAAGTCGTATCTTTCCTCGATTTTTATGATTAGTTATTTCTTCATGAGTAGGAAAGCGCGGTCAATCAAGGTCTATCAGATTACAAAAAAAAAAAGAGCCGTTCCTGACATTTTTAGCGCTGAACCACCGAGCTTTTAGAGGCAATGCACTTAGAGTATGATATCTGAGAATTTCGGGCCCTTTATTCTTTGCAATCAACTACACAAAAGAATTTTTGGTAGGCATATTTTATGTTCCCCTACTCCACGCATGCATTCTTCTGATCAATAACAACAAACTTAAACCAGTGTTCTTTGCAGCTCTTTTCTTTAATTACCACACTGGTTTCAATTTTTCTATTGATATAATTAAATGATTGGGATTACTTTATTTAATTAAACTTACTCTTCCTTCTGCTCTCCGAAAAAAATAACTTTCACTGATTAAAAAATTAAATGAATGAACGGTTATTATATATTAAATAGATTTATTAAATTTTAAAGTCGATTTCTCGAGTAAAATTGCATGCATGACTAAACGTTCCGCTTTTAAAATTCTTTCTGCTTACAACCAGAATTTTAGTACAGTTGCTAACGCAGAGAGGTGGCCGAGCGGTAAAATCTGGATGCATATGTGTTTTCGTGCCTTTCTGCACGTGTAAAGTGAATGTGAGCCAATTTTCCTTAAAAAGTCCTCCAACGGGGCATCCCTCTCTTTTCGCGTAGTGCCTAACGGCTTAAGGCTAAAATAACTTTCTTTATTGCGCTAAACTTTGAAAGCGCCACCTGTAGGTGAATTGTATCTCATTCATCTCATTCGTCTTTTTATAAGCTGTGTAATTAAACTTCTTTAGACCAACAATTTCCTGTCTGCAATCGAGGTTTCGTTCGAAAAATAATATAACCAATGTATAGATAAAGATTTCATTTCTTTGCGATTTGACGAATATTTATCGTAATATATAACATGAATTATTTATATGCTTCTCATGATGTCTGCGTTTGTTCTGTCATACTTTCTGCAATTTAAACTTATGGGAGAGAATATGTAAGATTATAAACACTTTACTCAGTCTGTTCTAAATTCAAAATGTGCTGATATATTTTAACCTAGTTCTACCTTTCTTTTAAGTTTCTTTCTCGCTGTTTTGGATACAGTCAAATTTGATGTGCAGTTTGATTATTGATAATTCTTTTTCCTGTGATAGTCGGGCTGTCATGTTTGAGTGAAATTACAAGTTACAACTTTTCTGAAGATTATTATTATTATTTTTGCCAACTTTTGAAAATGTAATAGGATTTGTATCAAAATCTTAAATGTATTCCTATATTTTGATAGCCATTATCAGAATTTTCTAATAATGGGGGACATAAATTGTTTTTTTGTGTGTGATTTTCAGTGTTCTCTGAGATTTTAAAATTTCATTATAACTCTCGTTTAAAATATTTAAGTAATTTTGGGCCGAATCAAAAATAAATATGTAAAGTCAATATAATTGATTTGTAATTATTTTTGGAGTGCTAAAGCCTGCTTCTTTTGTATCTGATTTGTAATGTATGCTATTTAAAGTTTTCTTAATTCTAAATACTGATGAATTATTAATTTATTTAGCAGTATTTAATCTGTTCAGGTTGAATTTGTTTAGTAAATCGTTTTATGTGTTTTAATTAAAAAATATGAAATTAGCGTTAGTCCATTTATTTTTAGTTTTTGTCCTTAAAAAATATCTCTTGCCTAAAAAGTATTTCTTTATCTTAAAATTATTTCTTATCTTTTAAAAGGTATTTCTTTATCCAAATTACAGAGCGTCATATATATATAATTTGGTATAGCATCAATTTTATTGTAGATATGAAAAATATGGTATTCTTCTGTTATCAGCACCGGAATCAGAAATGTATGTATGTATGGAAGTGTTGATCTGTGCATGTGTATATGTTCTTATGTATATATGTATATGTACATACATATATACATGCATACGTGCACAGATATATGCATGCCCATGTGCATACATACATACATACATTTCTGAATCCGGTCCCGGTACCAAAAATATTTTCCATTACATTTGTAGTCAGTAGATTATTTTCAGTGATAGGTAAAAAAATTTAAAAAATTGAAATCTGAAGATAACTACTTCTTGCAAAGGCAAATTAATTAGTACTATATTTTCCTGCATACTTTAACCCCTAGTTTTTTAGTTCCAGGTACTAAAATTTTTTTATATATCTGCATAATTTTCTCCTTTCTGTATGTGTTCAGAGGTCAAGCTCTCTTAAATTTTAAAATGGATTCCTCTGCATAGTTACTGTTTCCATCTTACGAACGAAGTTGAACCCTCACAAAGGTCACGGCAAAACTATCCCTTCTAACTATTGAGCTTTATGCTACCCCAATAAAAAAGCAACCCATCACAGTGAAATAAACACAAACTGACATTCAGCCTGTGATGCACATTCAACTTCTCTAATTATTTATGAATGATTTGAGACCTATGAGATAGCATTAAAAAGGTGAGATTCGAGTTCTAGGGAAGTAAAAATGAAGATATTAGATATTGTAATGTTAATATTACTATGTATTCTTATTGGAATGTAGGTTCCTTTTAAAGAAATAGTACCTGATAGTTACCTGTCGTTTATCCATTATTATTTCTCATTTGATATGTTCTTCCTATAACTGCATCTTTCAGAAATTAAATTATTTTCATAAGTTTTCCCTCAACCTTCAGATGATAAAATTGGTAAAAAAGGGAGAAGATGCATGAAGAAAATATTTTCTTCACTATTTTCGATATTTTGAACACTTTTACCATTTTGAAAATGGTGAATTATTAAATATCTCACAGAACTTGTCTTTACATGTTCTCTTTAGATATGTAACCGTTAATATATTCAGCTTTTTTGAATAAATTATTTTATTACATGAAATATTTATTTTGCAACAAACACGGCAGTAGATAGAAAATAACAGATGGAAATTTAAAGTCGTTTTCAGTATTTAGTACAAGATGCATGCAAATAAATTTAAAAAATACAAGTGTTGCAAATGTGAGTCAATATATACAGGGTGTCTCAAAAATGTAGCAACAAACTTTTAGGGGAGGTAGGCCACATCCTGAGGATCGAGAATTGCATAGCAAATCATGACCTGAAATGTCATCTTACGCGACTAGGTGATGCTCTGCACAACATCGCTAGAGGTGAAAATGAGGATTTCTTTATTTGAGTAGTAAAGTCTCAGACTAAATCACAGCAGCCTACATGATCTTACTTGACAAGATGGAAATCCATTCAGAATGCTTCAGGCTCAGCCACCATGCTTGCACTTTTCAGGCCAAGTCCTTAATACTTGAATAAGCTGCTCTCTGGGCAGACTGTCTTCGCATCCTTCAAATAATTTCTGCACAGGCAGCATGAGCATCCTTCAAGGACTCGATAAGAACTGATCCCTAGCTCTCAATTTCTCCTCTTTGAAATAAGTCTTGAGCATACTCTCTTCATCAAAGCACGTTTTCGTATGTGAGTTAGCGGTTACCAAAGGGAATGAAAGGGCCAATTTATTCGCAAAGGAAGCCGTGGATCACACTTTCATTGACATTGAAATTTCTCTGTCCTTAGCAGTCACCAAATTTAAGATCTTCAGTGCCTTAGATCCTTTAGCAGGAATTTTTCGGGTATGGGCAGGCATGTGTACAACATTTTAGTTTCCACAAAACGGCTGAAGACCGACTTTTATCTGCAGTGGGCCTTCACTAACCATGGACGGTTCCCTTCAAACCTCATTCGTAAGTTCTTCCACCAAAACATCAGCTGTTGCATGCAGTGCATAGGCCTCCTCAGCATACAGTTGTCACTACATGAAAGGCTGTCACTTCGCTTCCATCAGGGCTTCTCAAGCCTTGAAGATCTTCTCAACAACTACTATGGACAACAAGGAGTCAGAGCCATCATGATCCACAGCTAAAAAAATAACCTAGTTTAAAACTTGGTCATAAAAGCAAATAACCTGGTTTACTATCTGACAGATATAAATTTAACAAGCCTACATTTTTGTGCATATGTAAATTCACCTACTAATTAATTTTTGCAAATTTAGTTCTAATCACTTTAAAATAAAAGATTGTAAGTTAGATAAACTAACAAATGTCGTTGTGTAATACATTAATCTTTAAATAAAACGAGATTGAAAAGATACACTACCAAAAAGTTGCTGGCGCAATGATGAGGGTGATATGACCAACAGTAGTGCCCATCTGAGAAGTGAAGCAAGCGGAATAATAATTATTATTATTTGAGTGGTAGCCAGCCTACAAAGAGCGTGTAATGATATATGAATGGTGAGTTTGCAGACATGCACTTAATGTATGGAATAGCGAAGCACAATGAATAAGCTGCTGAACGAATTTATCGAGAATACTTCCCAGTTAGACATCAACTGCACTGCAGTATGTTTGCAGATGCATAGCAAAATTTGTGCGAATACAAGTCATTAAGAAGTAGTAGGGCACAGTCGACACATTTGGTCATTTTGGAATTAAAAATGGGTTGGATGCAGGAAGACTAATCCCATTAACTGCATATGTGCCATTGCCTCTATCTTAAGGATGTCTTGTTGCAGGGCACAGCATGTTTTGAAGGCTGAGTCCTTACATACAGTTCATCTCCAAAGGGTTCAGTTACTGCATCCTGAGGATCATTCTGCATGTGTGTGTTTCGTACTATGGTATGTGCAACATAGTGTCTGGGTTGTCTATTTCCCAGTTTATGTGTTGTTCAGTGATGAAGTGACATTCAGTAATGATGGCATATTCAATCAGCAGAATGTGCATTTCGGCCCATACCTTTTATTATCCCGCATGACCACTGCAGATTTTCAGATCTTTGCGGATCAGGTTATTTCTGGCTTATTTGATGATGTTCCAGGAAATGTGAGGGGCAACAGATGGTTCCAATATGATTGAGGTGCCTGTTGATAGGCATTGAACAGCTCATTCTCACATTGATGATTGGTCACGGTGGACAAGTTTTCTGGCTCCTATGCTTATCTGATTTATAGAGCTTTGATTTCTTTCTTTGGGCAGCCCTCACATTTATCAAGTGTCATGATCCTGTGGAGACTGAAATGGATCTCATGGCAAGACTCGTCTGCACTTCAGCTACAATCAAAGAAATTCCTGGTATGTTCGACTGTGTCTGGCAATCAGCGTTCCATCGGCTTCAGATATGCTTGTTGTCTGATGGTGCAAACTTCAAGCACCTGTTGTAACATTAGAGCTGTATTCATCTTGAATGCTCATGATGCCAAATAAAAGTTTCAAATTAATTATTTTCTTATGTCCTTTCCAATATTCTACTTCTGCTACCACTTACTCCTGACGTTTCTGGTCTTGGGTTGCTATACAATTCTTAATACTGTATAATATGCCCTACCTCCCCTAAAAGTTTGTTGTTGCATTTTTGAGACACCTTGTGTATGTTTATTAATGATTTTTTACTGTCCATTAGACTGACATTGTGGGTAATGATTGATCAACAAACTTTTAAAACTATGTTAAATTGTATAAATAACTTATATCAAAGAGAGAAAATTTATATATTCATTATTTTAATTTTTGTTGGAAATTGCAAAAAAATTATTCATTACATTATTTAATAACTTAAATTATTGAAGAAGAAATATAAAACTCTAAGGTATAAATCCTAGGTTCCCAACTTTTTTTGAACTGGTACCCCCTTTTCTAGTGAATATTTCAATACCAACCCCTCCCTCTCTAGAGAAATAAGAGAGTACATAATGCATGGTGAAAACAAGAATTAAATAAAAAAAATTACTAATAGATATAATATTGCTGGAATTGAAACGCTACTGAATTTCTTTATTTAAAAAAGAGGAATAAACGTTTTAGCTTAGTAACATGGAGCCGATTTATCTTTTTCCTTACCAATGTTGCTACAGCACTAAATCCACGTTCTGCTAAATATGAAGATGGGAATGCTATCTCAAATCTTTGTCAATACAGCAGGATCAATCTGGTATGTCCATGTTTACAATGTACTGGAATCATTTCTTGAAGTCATTGTAGAGGTTTTCCAAGTGTTGACAGTAAACAAGCAAGTCATCGTGCTTGAATGATACTGTTGTTAAACATGGGCAGTTATTGAATTCATGTCTGCCTATATCTCTTTTATATAATAGCAGTTTAGACACGAAAGCAGCAACACTATTTTTAGTCTTAATCAAGTTTAAGTGGTCGTCTTGAAGTTGGAGATTGACATCATTAAACAATTTATACAGGTCTGCTCTGCTCTATCATAAATTCAAACAGATTGTAAAATCAAGTCAAACAAGTACCTTTTGAAAGCCAGCTCACCTCTGTGTGAAGCAGCAATCGGTTGAAATCTTCATCATTTGCAATGCAAAGCTGACTAAATAATCTGTCATTCAATGAGTTGCTTCTGATTTTATAAACTGCTCTTATAACATATTGCAGTGATGTATGGAGGCGTTCACTCAAATTTTTCGCAACCAAATGCTGTCGATGAATTACGCAATGCACAGCAAGAACATCAGGAACTTTATTTTTTAGGCCTTTGTGAGTGTTTTTTATTTGTGTGTATTTTTTAGGCCTTTATTTTTATGAAGCCTTTGTGATACCCTGTCTTAGCCGGTGTGCCATCCATAGCAACTGACAAAATATTATTAAAAGGAATTTTCTTTTCGTCTAAAAACATTTCCAGTGTATCAAATATTGTTTCTCCTTTTATATCTGTGTCCAAATTGGTAGCAATCAACATTTCTTGATATATTTTTTCGTCTTTGATAAACCTCTTGTAAGACAATAAAATGCTTCATTGGTAGTAAAGTGGAGTCTTCCAACTGAATTGAAAATTGGCAAGTCTGCAGATAATTGCACAACGTTCTTCAGTGTTTTCAGCCATTTCATCAATTCGTCTTTGCACAGAATTATTGCTCAAAGGAATTTTTCGGATAATATCTGTAGCTGGTTTATGGAGCATGATGGTTATTACTTCTTTAATTGCTTGTAAAATTAAATCTTTCCCAATAATATGCGGCTTGCCTGTTTTAGCAATCAACAGTGAGAAATTGAACGAAGCTCAAAGTCCGTCATCGTCTTGTTTAGAAGCTGATGAAAATAATTTTGATACAGTTGGCTGATTTTCAAACTTCATTGGCACATTGGCGATGATGGATTTGTGGGATTTTCAATAAATCCGTATTTTATATAACTCGCACTATACTGCAGCCTCTTCTTTTTTGCTTTCGACATGAGTTTTTCTTTACTTATACTTGATCCAAGTTAAGGGAGCTGCAAGGAATACTGCTGGTTTAAATAATATAAGTTGAAGTAGCAAAATATTAAGGCACACAAACACTGTTTTCATAGTACGCAGTAGGTGTTGCGATGAATGATAGAGTGAGAATGAGCCAACAGTTTTCTGCAAGAGAGAAATAGGCTAGGTTAAGGGTTGCAGCGAGGAGTGTACCTCGCCAAATTGGCAAGACAGGTTGCTAGTTTTGGCGCATGCAGCCACAGAGCCGTGTATACTAGAGAGTTTTCAATTATTGGTTTACTGGTATTAATTTCAGTTCTCAATTATTGTGGAAGATTTAATCTCTTTCTCTCAACAGTGAAGCCTCATATGGAAATATGTGAATTTTCGCACACATGATAGAAGTGAATTATCAGCATGATTTTTTAAGTATTTTTTAGACTGTATTTGGTTAATCTTCCCACGCCCTTCTGTGTCATATTAACACTCCCTAATTTTCTCTGGGTCTATTACTGCCCCCCTGAAAGCCTCAAATGCCCACAAGGGGGCGTTATCGCCCACGTTGGGAACCTATGGTATAAATAATTATAGGTTAAAAATTCTCTTGAATAAAAAAAAAAATTTAAATTTTAAGCCAGTGTTTAAAGTAATTATTCCAGAGAATTTGTGTTTGCTGACTGCCTGCATGCATATGCATATAAGTATTATATAAATTATATCTTGCCTCTCAGTTGTTGTTTATGTATACTTGAATTACTGTTTAAACAGTGTCTGTTAGCTTTTATAACATCAGTTTTGCTGTCATTACTGCTCATATATATTACTTGTTTTTGATAGCTTGTTTATTATATTTTACAACATTTTTGAGCTTATCTACTTCATCTACTGAATTTTTAAATTCATTGTCACTCTCTAAACTATCATTAGAAATTCCAGAATTTTCTTTTGTAATCATTATGTTATATTTCTACTCCAAAAATTATATTCAGCAAATAAATTCTGAAATATAAAGTACTTATAAAAAACATTTTTGCCAAATGCTTTCAATATAAAAGTAGATGTCACTTTTAGGGACTTGTTTCTGACAACTTTTGAGATTGAGAAATTTTATTCAAAATTTATTGCAAATTAAGGTTATTTCGAGGGAAGGGATTGCAAATAATTGTATAATCTATATTAGAGATATAATAAACTGAATTTTTAAGAGAACATTGGAGGACAAGTAAAGCAAACATTATTAAATCCTTTTAATCTTGAACAAATTATAATTACTGCTAGATCAGGTTAGATCTCTTTTGTTTTTGGAACTAAATACTGCGAGAGAGAAATAGGCGAGTTGATAATTTTGATACCAGGTGAATTCTCTGGATTTATTATTGTTTTGTGAAGTGTATAGTATGTGTGAGTTTCAAAAGAATTAATTCACTTTCACAGCTGATTTTAAGAAGTGCCAGTTTTGTAATTTAGAATTTTATGTAAAATTTATGACATAATAATTAGGATTTGGCATATCATGAAGAAGTAGATGTACTCTATTTATGCAGTTCTAAATTAAATGCATGGATTGTATAATAAAGGATACTAACAACTGATTAACAGTAATTACAGTACGAAGGCTGAGATCCAGATGTCCAATATCCAGAATGATCTAAAATCCAGACTTCAAAACGACCAACTTTTTTTTTTTTACGCGTGGGCATTGGATTCTCTCCCCCCCTCATAAATAAGACACAGGGAGAGTTCTGATTCTTAATTTCCCTTTGGCACTAAATAAATACCTCGTTATTGAAGAAACAATAATTTAGCATAAACTTGTGTGATCAATAATTTGGTTCTGTAGCATATCTACTTGGCAACTTGGTATACATCTCAAACCGAAACATTCCATATAGAAACATTATTGATTTTATATGTACTAATAATGTTATTCCCCTGACACCAACCTGGTGAATCATTATTTATTGTATTTTGCTTTCACCACCACATATTTATCAACAGATGACAATTTGAGTAATGACTCATGAAGTGATCCCTAAACTTTTTTTTATATTAGTAATTTACTTTTCCCACGACCTATATAATGTTTATATCAAGTTTCAACAAAATAGGTCTACCAGTGGACTCTTAAGTAGGTAATTTTAGTTATAACCACCCTGTATGCATAATGAAATCATCATGCTATGAATAACTCATCAAATCTTTTTACTTGGAGGAATGAATAATGTACACATTCAAGAGTTTTTCCATTCAGCACAAAAAATTCATTTTTTTTTTAAATTTAAAAACGAAGATTTTCTTTCTGTGAAAATAGTAAGAGTTGTTTTAAATAGACTTTAACTGAATAAAATAACAGAATAAATGTCACAAAATTTTAAATCAAATCCCATGTGCCATTTATATATTTCATTTTTATTTTAGGTGAAAGAAAAAAGAATTTTCCTTTACAGAAGAAGATCTGTGTATATAATATTCAATATGTCTTCAGAAAGTGATTCAGATATCTTTTTTGATGCTGAAGACACTACACCTGTTCACACTGCTAAGTAAGTATCAAGTTATTTCAGTAGCATAGGTATAGCACTGCCAGAATAAAAGAGGCCCAGTGTTGTACTGAATGTGATACTTGAAGATATCCGAGTGTTGTTATTTCTTGACATTAGTGCACTGTCTGAGTAAGGTCATGTGATGTTGAGCAGCGATTTAGTAATCAATGTTGTTGTCAGTAGTAGCTTAAAGCTTGTTGTGAATACAGCTCTGGAGAATGCCTTTTTCAGTCTAACAAAGAGTGTTTATACTTGAAACTTATTTTGGATGTAAATCGTTTAAAACGTCAAATGGAAAATTTAAGATAAAACATCCAGAAACAGCTGTGCCTGCAAAAAGTATTGTGCAGAAACTGATCACTAAATTAGAGCAACAGTTCAGTCACTAACGCCAAGTATAACCGCATAAAGAAAGTTTGTTCGTCGGAAAATACTGAACGTATTCAAGAGACTATGGTTACAAGTCCACGGAAATCAACTAGACTTTATTCTCCAAACTAATCATCAAACGAATGTCATGCCAGAACGCGTTGAAGCAGTTACATATGCGAGCGTACAAAGTGAGGGTGATGCAAACATTAAAGCATATGGATTATGCACATCAACTATTACAAATGGTTATTCATGCGTTTTGCTGATGGTTATCTGTATCCATATCATTACTTCATCACAGACAAAGCATGGTTTCACCTCAGTGGGTATGTGAACTCTCAAAACACATGTTATTGGTCAACAGATAATCCCCTTTTAGGCTTTAACCCCTTTAGGACCAGCGCGGGGAGAACAAAGCATAGGCACAGGACTGAACCCCTGGGAATGGAACGTCGCCATTGGCCCACGTATTTTCAGCAGTTAAGCCTACTTTTACAAAAAAAAAAAAAAAAATAGATAAAATCATCATTTTAATATACTGACCTCAATTTTTGAAGTTATGTACTTAATATACTAATCATTAATATGTATTAATATAAAGAATATCACATTGATAGAAGTAAATGAAACATGTGAAATACTAAAATTATAACTATAAGCATGAAAACAAATACTATGCACATGAAAATAAAATTACAAATAAGAAATGTAAAATAAAATTAAACAATAATTATCTGTAGGTAATTAAAATCCAAATTAATAATTCAAAACAAGAATCGTGACACAGTACAATGACAGCTTTTTTTGCTGAGCAAGTAAGATGCATAATGCATCCGGAAAGCTGATATCTTTCTTCTTCTTTAATAATGCTGTAAAGTTACTTTTCAGTTAACCAAGAAAGTCTATGTTAAGTTTTTAAATAAATATAAAAAAGGACAACTGCTCTGAGTTTTTCCATTCCGGAAGTTCAACGATGCTATACACACTATAGTCAGCTAGAAGCATTTGCCCGTATTCTACTAACAAAAAAACAAAACAAAAAATTGAGCTTGATGCATTTCCCCACATTCTAATAACAAAAAACACAAAGAATAAAAATGAAGACAACGAAAAAATGAAATTCCTAACGAAATAAACATGCTGGTGTTCCTTTAACTTAAAAAGCTGTGATTCCCAGTTTGTTTACACCAATAAATCTATCAAAACCTGAAGCACAGAACAGAAACTGGCTTATATATGAAGGTCAAAAGCTACATGACTTAATCGATGTAAAAAACATTACCATTTAGCACCATCTACTGGCATTTAAAAATTTTAAAAAATTGTTCCATTTTCAACTTATGTATATGCAATACGGGGCCGAAGAGATCGATCAGAGCTCTTTGCTTATACGCGATACTAGGCTGGTAAGAGTGGAATTGTTGCGATGTGTATATGCAATGCTGGTCCTGAACGCATTAATGTGCCTCTGCATGATTTGAAAATAGACATTTGGTATGTTCAGATCAATGGGTTGTAGGCCCCATTTTCTTTAATAATACCATGAACTCTCAAGTGTATATAATGGAATTGTTGCAGCCATTCATAATGCAGCTAGTGCAGCAAGAATGAGAGTATGCATTTTTCCAGCTAAATTTTGCTATGACGTGTACTTCACAGTTTTCAATGTCATATGTCCATGAAGTTTTTAGAGAAGGACGTACAGTTTTGGCAAGTTTATGGCTAATCCCAGATGTCCCGATCTGTTTGCCTGTGATTTTTATTTGTGTGGTTTTAAAGGATAAGGTCTACAGTAACAACCTGCATACAATTGAAGAGCTGAAAAGAATTATGTGCTGTATTAAAATTAAACAATTAATTATTATTCTATCGCGAGGGATGAGATAACTCATCCACTACTCAAGGTTTTTCTATATTATTGCAGAGTGTTCTGCAACTTATTTCATTGACATTTTAGCATATAGCAGACCCTAACATTTTGTTTTTATAACATTTCTACAAGGTGGTGCCAGGAGCACACTTTGTAGTGCTTTCATTTTTATTACATTTCTTGTAGGTTCTCTGTCACTTTTATTATGTTTCTCGTTTTATTTATTATTATTACATTTCTGTCTTCTTTATTTATTATTATTGCATTTCTGTCTTCTTTACTTTTCTTACATTTCTCATTCACTTTTATTACATTTCTCGTTTTTTCTTCACTTTTATTACGTTTCTCATTCCCTTTTATAAATTCTCAACTAAAGCTACGCCAGCAAGGAAGTGTGTCATATGTAATTAGCACAAAATTCGCTGAGAGACTCTTTGTCTGTGCAAAACATGCACATCAAAGCCAGTGTTATGTGTAGTACCTTGTTTTGAAAAATATCATAGTTTTGAGAGATTCTAATTTATGCAATATTTAGAATTTTTATTTATTATATTTATGTCTGTAAATACAAATAAATCATTATAGTGAGAATTGTTATTGATTGCAATTGATTATTATTTTTCAAAGTAAAATAAATGCATCTGAAAGGAATTTGTGTTTTGTTTAAATTTTAGCACTGCAGACTCTTAAGGCTGCTATCACACGGCCGTTTGTTTCGGAAGGACAACTGTTTGGAACAATTTTTCGTCTTTGTCACGTGATATACAACAGCCAATCACCATAGATCATTTTGGGGTTAACATATAAAGGGGAAACTGGTTTTCTACTGCAAACACGAAGGCTACCAAAATTAGCTATTTTTAGCTCGATGAGGGATTCGAAGCTGATAGCTGATTGGCTGAAAACGAACAACCTGCAATTTTTACCGCATGGAAGGAAAAAATCGCGCATCTTTCTTTCAATAGTAAACCAGTTACAAAAGTTGTACGAAACAGTTGTTCGTGTGAAACAAACGCTACGTGTGATATGGGCCTATCGCAGATGGTGGGACAAAGGCACGCAATTGCCACGATGAAAGTGTTAATACTGATATCTAAAATAGAATGACACATTTAAAAAACTTCTTATTAACAGTAATTGCTTTTAAAACAAGAACATTGTTATAAGAAATAAAATAATACATTTAATTTAAGGAAGGCCAATAGGCAATAATGTCAGCTAAGTTTGTTCAAATGAATTTTAATATTTATTCCAGAATTTCCACATGAATTCGAATAAAAATGAAGTAAAATACTACTAGTACCATACTATCAAGTTGGCACTTATATCTTTCTGTAGGAAGTTGTGTAGCATATGTTGCCTGTAATGGGAAAGATCCTGATATAAATTACTTTCTTACATCTCTTTTTCTGCAAATTTTCCTGCAAAATTTCTGCATTTTTTCTGCAAAAATTCAAAATAGGTTACAAAACTGTATATATTTTGTCTTTATTCATTTGATGTCTTATTAATAGGCTTTCTACATCTGTGCTTGTTTATGTATATATGTAAATTATTAATTAGTTAAGAAGCTATTTTGTTTTTATGCAAAATAATGTTTTATTGTTCTAGGTCAGCTTACAAAGATGAAAAAATGAAAGATATGGTATGATCAGTTTTATTATTTTTTAACTAGAATTTTTTAAAACCAGTTTTAACTATAAATTTTTAAGATTTAGAGATTTTTATATAAACTTACATTAAATATAATTACCAAATGTGATAACTACTTAAGGAAAGATTAAATTTATAAAAAGTTTGTTTGCCTTCTTGCCAAAGTCACAAATCTGCTAGATCGTTGCTTCAATAAAAACCTAATTAAATGATTGATGTGTGCTTGATTTTGAGAAAATTTGGTTTATGACTTCTTTATAATAATTCTCACATCTCGGATTATGTTTACATCTCTTTAATACTGTGTAAAAAACTGAAAAATAACACAGAAACTATATTTAAATGAAAGCAGCCAAAATAGCTGATTCAGATTTTGGCATAGGGGTAATATGTATGCAACACATATGTATGGATGTGCTGTACAGTATGACATTTATCCATGTATTCAGTAGTAAGATTCAGATTTGGCAGAAATTCTTCAAAAAAAAAAAATTTTTTTTTTTTTTTACTAGATAAACTAGTTATTAAAATTGCAGTAGTACAGTTTATTTAGGTAATTTATTGCTATCTAAAACCCTTAATATTATTGCTTATTTAGGCAGCCAATCAGTTCTTATTTTCTTTTATAAATATATGATATGTGTATATGTAAAAAAGTATGTGTACATGTATATTTATTTATTAAATAGTTTAAAGAGTAATAAAAGGTGTAGAATGAAAAATAAGCATCAAGCCAATTTTTTTTTAATTGTTCTTGTATTTAAGATTACTTGTTTGTATCAAAAATATAAATTCTCACCTTTTATTGCTTTTTACAATCAGGATATTTTATTGTAATACTTCTTTGAATATCTCTTTGATAATTAAGATACAATAACACGCCGAACAAACATTAATTTAGAAGTCAAACAGCAAAAATCAGCGTTGTATTTTTTAATTTTCACAGGACTAGTTTTGATGGTTTTACGGAACCACCATCCTCAGCTGCAAAAGCACAAATGAATGAGATAAGTTATAATGATTAGATAGGATAAGAAAGTGTGGACAGGAGACAAGCTACTAGCGCCATCTGTTGATGAAACCAGAACTAAAACAGCATTTCTTTAAAGGCTGAAGGCAAAGATGGATTGTAATTAGGTTCATTAACTAGAACAGAAATATTTTTTTGAATGTCAAATGCCCCTAGAAAATCCAGTTCACCAATGGAAGATGTTTTTTGAATAATTTTGGCAGCAGAAAAATTGAAAGTGTGATTTTCGGACCAACAATGTTGGGCAACAGAAGACTTCTGTGTTTCCTTTTTTCTAACATATGCCTCATGTTCCTTAACACAAAATTTTAAGGCTTAGTTTGGCCAATGTAAATTAAACCACACTAGCAAGGAATCCTGTAAATACCCCAGGAATTCATAATCTCCTAAAACAAGAGACTGTTTTTTGTTGTGTTGAGATGAGAATTTTTTAACTGCTTGATTAATGATGTTGGGTGAAAAGCCCCTGTTAATAGCTATTACTTTTAAATAATTTAGTTCTTCATCGATGGATAGTTTGGAAGAGCACGGAAAACATAGGAATAAAATAAAGCTAACTTTTGTTTAGTCAGATGACATGATTTGAAGTGTGGTGGAAGGCAAACCGATGAAGGTTTACGGTAAACCGTAGTACTGAAGTTGGATGTGTTGCATGTGACCAGAATGTCGAGAAACGAAAGAGAATTGCAAGTCTCAAGTTCAAAAGTGAACTGAATACCAGGATCAGTGGAATTCATTGTTGAAAGAACTTTCTTTAAATCATCTTTATTACCTTCAAACAGGGTAAAAGTAATTATTCCCAGTATGGTTCTGCTACGTAGTATTCGCTACGTAGCAAAACCATATTGGGAAGTTTAAAGTTTCAAACAATTTTGATTCATAATAATGCATGTAGATATCAGCCAGGAAGGGACTGAGGGGGCTTCCCATGGCTAATCCCTCAGTTTGCTTGCATCATAAGGGATACACTCAACAGTTATCCAAAATTGAACATGAGCTGTATATCTTCATCTGGAACTCGCTAATTCATATCCAAAATTCACTGCCCTTGAACAGAAGTCTTGGTCTAGAACGGAGTATGCAGTTAACCGTCATAAAAACACCCTTGCAGTTAAATTCGAAAAACTTCTTTTACAGTCTTCCAAGTGAAAGTAGTTCAAAAAATCTTTCCATTGTAAACATTAAGCCAATAGTTAATATTTCTAATGTTAGTTTATCAGAAGAACGAGAGAATTCTAAAATATAATTTTAACTTCTCACAAACCTCTAAACCCTTGATTCCAAAGATTTTGGCTCCTATCGAAAAGGCTTTCAAGTTCAGTAAAGTTTCAGATTCACAGAAAGAAGTGATTAGGCATCTTATCTCTCATAATGTGAAATTCAACAATAAATCTTTGAACCCAAATCTAACCGCGAGAGAAAGAGCTACAATGCACGAGCACGAAATTCATTCTAACCTGGATATTATCATTTCAAAGGCCGACAAAGGTGGCCAGATAGTCGTCATGGATAAGAACACATACATTGATGGTGTCACTAAACTCTTAAATGAAGGACCATGTAATCCGATCCCTAAAGATCCTTCACATTCGGACCTGTTAAAAATAAAAACCGATCGAATCTTCACAAATCCTTTCAAGTAACTTAAAACATTCGCTTATCCCATCTGTTGCGAATTGTGCCAGATTATATGCTCTTCCCAAAATTCATAAAAGCATGCGTTATTATGAATCAAAATTGTTTGAAACATTAAACTTCGCTGTATGGTTTCGCTATGTAGACAATACTTTTATCCTGTTTGAAGGTAATAAAGATGATTTAAATAAAGTTGTTTCAACAATGAATTCTACTGATCCTGCTGTTCAGTTCTCTTTTGAACTTGAGACTTGCAATTCTCTTCCATTTCTCGACATTCTGTAAAATACGTAACACATCCAACTTCAGTACTATGGTTTACTATAAGCCTTTATCGGTTTGCCTTCCACCACACTTCAAATCATGTCATTTGGGGGGGGGAGCTAAATGAAAGTTAGCTTCATTTTATTCCTATGTTTTCCGTGCTTTTTCAAACTATCCCACAATGAAGAACTAAATTATTTAGAAACAATAGCTATTGGCAGGGGCTTTTCACCCAACATCATTAATCAAGCAGTTAAAAAATTCTCATCTCAACACTCCAAAAGGCAGTCTCTTGTTTTAGGGGATTATAAAAGTTCTGTTGTCATTCGCTTCTTTCCATCGATTAGCTATAAAGTTGCATGTATTTTACAGAAACTTAACTTTCGGGTCATTTATTCTCCCGTCAATAAAATTCCGAGTTCAGTAGTCAAGGACCCCAATTCTGGATATGAATTCCTGTGGTATTTACAGGATTCCTTGCCAGTGTGGTTTAATTTACATTGGCCAAACTAAGAGAGCCTTAAAATTTCGTGTTAAGGAACAAGAGGCATATGTTTAAAATTATTTTGCCTTTACTTAATCATACCTTTGGCGAAAAATCAGAATGTTTAATTCTCTTCCCAATTATGGAAAAATTTTTAATTAGGTGTATTTTAATTTTTAAAATATATTTCTTTTTATCTTCAGGTATGTAACATTGATATTATAAAATGCTCTATATATCTTACATTTGTGGGTAACTTTTTTGTAGAATTGGTACTTTTATGTATTAGACTAACTAAAAAGTTGTCATTATTTTTTTTTTAATAATTAAAGGCTTAACTGATATTTACTAAGTACAAATACAATATCTTATGTACTTGTAAATTTTGTTATATGTATTTCATATCTGTAAATTTGAATTGTAAAATTCTTTTTTTTAATTCTTATTATTTGTTTAGTTCTTATTGTGTTTATCATATTTTTGAGTTTGTTCTACCTTTATGTACATTTCTTAAATACCTTTAATATACATATTTATATTTAAGTATGTTTAAAATTTTCTTTAGACTGATGTTTTACAAGAGGATTCTGTTATCAACAGTAATGCTTTGAAACTTGCAGTTATGGATGTTAATGAAGAAGATTTAAAGGTATTTGAATTATTTATTGTTTCTGCTATAATATTGCATAATTAAATGCAATATATTATTTATTTAATACTTCTTATAATGATTCAGTAACTTGTTAAGTTTTAAAAATCATAAGCTTGATTTTTTCAAACATCCTAATCCAAAGTAAATTTTAAGAAATCTCCAAATATTTCTGAAAGTTCAATATATGAAAGATATAGGGGTAAAATCACTTCACTGCAATGTTTTCAAAAATGAGATAGCAGTGCCATCTTATAGCTTTCAATGAGTATTATCACCACATGAATTATATTTTGGAGGTAGAATTACTTTAAAGCTATAAAAAGAAACAATAAAATTTTGGTATACTGGGGAAAAACCACTTTACTTCACACCATCTTGGGAAGATCTAATTGATTGTGCATGGCCTCTAGCAGTCTCCGGGAAAACCTTTTATCGAGTTCTGTCTTTAATTTTCATGTTGCACAATTTTGTCTAATGCAGTAGTTGTACATGATGGACAGTGATTCTTGTTCTTCCAGTGTTCCTGAAAACCAGCAAGATACATCAACGAAGAAACGAAAGAAAACAGGTTGGGTTCGATAAAAGTTTTACGCTTGAGAACTCACGAAATCTGCCCTCATTGTTTGTGTAAGAGGTTGCAGTGTTTCCAAACTGTTTCTGAAGCTGAATGTACTAGAAATATATATAGATTCAGGGATTTGGCAGACCGTTATAAGCAAGATATTTATTTGAGTGGGTTCATTAGAGTTCTTCCTGTGAAAGGGAGGCAACCTAGTAAGGACGCAAAAGAAATGAGACCCAAAGCTGCAAGCTTTGCTTTCTGGGTGCATATACTTTAGGAGGGGGTTACACATGACGTTCTGGTTTGTTTATAAGTTTTTATATCAATGCATGATGTAACTGAGCAGTATGTTTAATTCCTTAGAGAATGTTTAATTTCTGTAAGTTTGTGGGGTTCCAACCTTTTATCTGACAGCTGAATGTGAGGAACATTGTCCACAGATAAGCGAATAACTGCTTGAGTTCATGAACAGAGATGTAAGACTGAAAAAGGGTTAATTACCCTTTATTTATCAAAATAAGAATTAACACTTATATCTCAGAGCATACAGCAAAGCCTTCACTTGGGCTTGAACTCAAAGTAATAAGAATTAAAGCTTAATTAATGCTTAACTAAAAAGATATCAAATTCTAAGTAGCTGATCCCTAAATCTCAATTAAGTTGGCGAAGCTATCAAGGGCCTGAAGTACATCCAAGCGTAGTAATAGCTCAGAGAGAGACATAGCCAAAAGGTGAACGCACGCTAATCAGAAACTCTGGCTCTCTAACGAAGTCAGTGAAACTTTGACTTAAATATTACTCTTACTCATTTGCATTAAACGTGATTCTGAAAACATATTCTGGTAGGAAATTGTAAGTTGAAAATAGAAAGGATAGGAAATTATCTAAAGATAACTGTTAAAAACTTAGCATCAACCTTTCATCTTTCCCCACCAAAATTTAACTACTTGAAGAATAAGGTCTCAATTTAAGAGTGTAAATTCTACAAAACTTCGTAAACTTCAAAGTTAAAATTCTGCATTCTTGAATAAATTTCGTCATTAAACTTTTCCTGTTTAGAGACAACTTTACAAAAATATCTAAAGCTGGACTAAAACTAAGAAAAATAACACTTTCACAATTTGAATTTGTTTACAGACATCTATTTCCATCTTCTTTCAGTAAGATATCCATCTTGGTCTTTCCAAATTATCTGAAAGTAAACAGTATTAGTGGTGTCTTTCATAAACAATTTTCATTTTCTTTACCACTATACCTTATTCAAATTCTTTTGGCCCTCAAACAGCTTTCATTCACAAATCTACTTCACTTCCCTTCCGAGCATGTTGTTTGTTTTGTTACCGTGAATAGACGCTACAATTTGTTAGACCTTGACATTCCAGACCTCAGAAAACTCCTGATTTAAATTTTGAAGTAATGCCTGGAAAGCCTAACTTTAAACACATTCAATCTATATTTTCTTTCTATTCATTCATTATACAAAGTTTTTGCACTTGCATTCTCACCAAAAACTTACATTTGTACTAGTTTAATTTTACAGTACTTTTATAACTGACATTTAAAATTTTTACTTTCAATACAACATTTTAAAATTCACTTTACATCATTAGTTATAGTTGCTATACAAAATTTACAAACTTTTGCTGCAATCTATGCTAAAATCTTAACTTTAAGTTAACAAATTTTTCTATCAATTGAAGTCTTTCCGATTAAAAATATTCACAAACTAAATTCTCGCAAATTGTGAATTCTCAAAAAGAGATATTTACAAACTAAATTCTCTCTAACTTGCAAATACAAAACTCCCTTGCCTTTCCGTGGTTTTCCTTTTCCTCTTTTTCACTGACCCTGGACCTTGTGGCTGCTGCTTACATTTGGCCGGTGTTTCTTCCATACTTTCGGCTTGTTTTCTTTTGGTTATTGGGGGGAGGGGGATCCAGCTCGGTGTTTGCCTCATTGATGTTCTTCGTGCTCTTCCAGGATCTTGCAATAAATCTTTTAAAACTTGGAAGTCAGTATGACTGTAGTATGGTTTAATTTGATCAATGTTAGCAATTATTTGCAGCCTTTAGATAAAAAGTAAAATATTTAATCTTTTCAATGATGAATGGCCCTTCAAACCTGGGCTCAAATTTAGCCACTCTATTGTCCAGTGTAGACAATAATGACTGTTTTATCTTTAACACTTTTTGGCTGACAGTATATTCTACATCCCATCTATTTCTATCATAATAAAATTTCTGTTTCTGCCTGCTGCATCAGAATTTTTGATGGCTTAATTAATAATTTCCTGGATATCATTCAATTTAAAATTAATTCATTGGTGTTAAAATTGTGGGGGTTTTTTGTGTGGTATAATGCTTGGCTGTTCTCAAAGCAAAACCTAATTCATTGACACAGCTGTCCCAATGGTCATGATAATTCTTAACGTAACCCTGAATAATTTTAACTATATTTTTATTTACCCGTTCCGCAATATTCGATTGTTATCTATATGGTACCATTTTTAGGTTTTTTGATGGTATGTCAAGTCCTGTGCAAAGTTTTTAAGTAAATTACTTACGAACTGCTTCCCATTATCTGATATTACTTTTATTGGGGCCCCGTATTTTAAAATATGCTTGTTTAGAAACAAATCTGCTACTATATTTTCTGATGCTCGTTTAAAGGGAATTATTTTCACCCATTTTGAGAAATAATCTACAATGGTTAACAAATATCTATTTTTTTATTTATTTTTGTTCTAGGGTAGGGTCCGAGCAAATCAGTGCCAACCAATTCATTTGGAAAAGTGTTTTTTATGTTATTTAAGTATCCGGCTGGGTTGTAATTAACATCATTAATTAATTGACATATGTGACATGACCTGACGACATACGTTGTTACCACCCTGTGCAACTGCAGAAAATACACCGCTTCGTGGACCCTTTGCAAAGTTTTTCTAATCCCTAAATGACCTGAAATTGGCGAATGGTGCAGCTCCTCTAAAATATTTAAGTGTAGACTCGATGGGATTACTGGTCAGTATTCTTGATTATCGTTAGTTATTTTCATGTAAAATAGCAACTTGTCAATGATTTCATAATGGGCCACACTATTGCGAATAGCCGTTAAGTCTACTTGCGCAAAATTTTCAGGGTCTTTGAGATATGCGTAAATATCCTTGAATTCAGGGTCTGTTTTTAATTCTGAAATTATTGTTTCACGGGATTCAATTACTCTAGCAGTTAGCATCATGCATCTAATTGTGTTTCCTTCTTCGTCGATCTTAGGGTAGGGCATCCACAACTACATTTTTTTCCCTGGAGTGTGTTTTATTATTAAATTAAACTTTTGCAGTTTTAACATCCAATTTATAAGCCGGGGTGAAAGATTTTTCTTCTAGTACAGGCGACCAACTGCTGCATGATCTGAGTATACTGTTATTGGAATGATTCCGAAATAAACGTGGAATTTTTGCTCTGCTAGTAAGACAGCAAGAGTTTCTCATTCAGTTGCAGCATAATTTTTCTGAGTGTAGTTTAAAGTTTTATTAAAAAAGACTATTGGCTGCCCATTTTCAGAAAGGACTGTGCCAGTTGCATAATCTGATGCATCTGCTGCAATTTCTAAATTTCGGTCCCCTTCCGAGAATTTAAGAACTGGGGTGTTAATTAGTGTGTGTTTCAGTTCATCAAACACCGTGTTCGCCTCCACTGTCCATGTGAAACTAGTCTTTTTTCACTTAAGAACCAACAAGGGTTCAACTATCTTTGCAAAATCCTTTATAAAAACTCTGTAGTAGGAACACATGCCCAAAAGGGAAGATAATTTCTTTGCCGTTTTTGGAGGTGGATAACTCTTAATTGCTAATATTTTGGAATTATCTGTTTCAATATCGTTTTTCGAGATTTTAATAGCCAAGATACCTCAGTTCCTTAGCAGCAAACTTGCACTTCATCGGATTTACTTTGAAGGCGGCATGTTTATGTGTTCATCTGTCATTTCGCTGGTAACAAGAATATCATCGAGATACATAACTGTACTTTTGCCTAAGACTGGCCTTAAAGCAATGTCCATAACTTTTTTAAATGTAGCCGGAGCTCTGCTTAAGCCATATGACATTCTCAAAAAGGCATGCATGCCTGACTTTGTAATAAAAGTTGTTTTATTGACATCTTCAGGTTTTACTGCAAACTGAAAATAGCCTGACGTCAGGTCTAGTGTAGTCATATACTTAGTAGAACGAATTTTCCTTATGATTTCATTAATTATCGGGAGGGGATATGTGGAGTATTTTGTTATGCTATTTAACTTGCGGTAATCAACCATGAACCTTCATGAGTTCAGATCTGAGGGCGGTAACCCATTTTTCTTCCTGCACAAAACTATTGGACTTGTCATTATTATTTTATTCTCGAGCATTTTCTTAATGTACTCCAGAATGTCTCCCTTCACACGGTCATACCTATATGGCTTAGACTGGACTGGGGGAGGCCCTACCTTTGTCAATACTGTGTGTTACCATTTGTCAAAAACCTAGCTTCTCATTAAATAATTTGTTAAACTTCCTTGCCAGTTTTTCCCCTTTTTCCCTTTCTTCGTCTTCAAGATGATTGAGATCCACTTCCAGCATTGCCCTCCCTCCTTCTTCAGCGGTATCCATTTTCACCTGTAAGGTAGAATTCTTGAAATTAAGTTTTGTGCTAGCTGCGTGTAAGAAATCAACCCTCAAAATAACTGAAGTTAACAAAGTCTTTACTACTAAAAAGTTAAATTTTTGCACCTTGTTCTTTATTTGAACATGCAACCCCACTTTTCCTGTGCACACACACTGTTTGCCTTGGGTGGCAATTACTTTTTGTTCAATTGCTTTAAACAATCTATAGTGACAAAAATGTTTTTTAAAGAAGCCCTGCGAAAGGAAGCATTGCATTGAGCTCTGGTATTTAGTAGGGTGATAGTAGGAACATTGTTCAGTAAAATATGGATCTCTGGCAAAGCCAAATTTTGTATGAAAACTGTATTTAGCTTAATTTCCGGGGGATTTTTCTTCCCAGATGGTGACCGGGCCCTCTTCTTGGCCACCCTTTTCTGCTGCTTTTTACTTCCAAATGCCTTGGACTAGCCAGTCTTTGTGTTATCAGATTTTTCAACTTTCCTTGCTTGTCGATATGGCTTCTGTTGACCTTGAGGTTTCTTCTGAGAGAGAAACTTTGAATATTGGCGAAAGTTGCTTGCACGCGCGTTTTCCGCCGTTCACCTGCTCTGAAATTTTATTGCTAATTCGAATAAGCTTTCTAGTATTTGCAGGTTTCTGACTTCAAGAAAGTCCTGGATTGACAGGAGTTGACACATCAATATTACTTCCATGATTTCCTTATCTGGCTTTTTTCCATATAGTAAATTAAAAATTTGGATCTTCCTTAAGATGAAGTCCATTAACTCGTCGAAGTTGGTTTGATACGTGCTAAACAATTCTGACTCAAATTTTGCACGGTCTTTCACAACTGGGAATGCTTTCAATAACAGTATTTTAAAATTTTCCCATTTGTAAGTTTCTGAACCTGGATTCCCCAACAGAAACTTGCCAATATTTTTGTACCAACAGAGAGCTTGGCCATGGTAGCTCTCATTGTTTCCACAATAAATCCAAATCCCTCCGTCAGGTTTGCTGGAGGCTAAAGCTACGTTCACACTGGTTCGTTGGGGAGAAAAGCGGTAACGTGTAAAAAAAGCTTTCCGCGTACGTCAGTTCACACCGCGTGGCAACTTTAAATTTAAAAGTTGTCATATGCTCGAACTAGATGGCTCTTCATATCGGAAACTTGGGGAAAAACATGAAAATTTTGTGTGGTATTTTTACTTTTTACAATTACGTTTTTTAATTAAAATGGATTTAATTTCTGCTCGATTAAAACTTATTTTACTTTGTGTAAGAGAAGCAGAATGCAGTGTATATATTAATATGTGAGATATGCAAATAATTTAATTGAAGAAATGCACTTGAACAAAATGAAGTTTCTTTTAATTACTTTCGCATTTCTTGCCTCATTCATTCAAAAGCAGAGCACTAATTTTTGTTAGAATATCGCAGAAAAGAATCATTTTGAAGACAGGAATATGATATCCCAGGAAAGGATCATTGTATATATATAATGCTGTATATATCTAATTTAATTTATTTATGAATTTTGTTGAATGATAATTAAAAAATCCTAATTTCATTATTCTATTTTGAAGAGTAAATTTTTTATGGGGTAGAATCCCTTAAATGCTTCTGTAAATGAACTTCCCTTAATTGGTCGAAATAATGCAGTAAAAAAGTATATTTTGTTTAAATATATGTAGGATTTACAGCATTACTAAATAAAATATCACGCTTAAAAAAAGCAGCTATTTTTAATAAACAACAGCAATTTTTTAAAAAAATGTTTTAGTTTCTGTAGTTCTGGTTTAGTTAGTTAGGTACATGTTTTTTACCTCAAATGTGACAGTTATAACTTCAATTAGTCATTCAGATATTAATGAATAGCTACTGTTTAAAGATTAATTTTATAAGGTCACTTTTATCTAAAACTCAATGAACTAACTTCATTTTTTATAATACTTCTTTTTCTACGTTAAAAATTGAATTCCACAATTAGCCAGTTTGCTAATGATCATGCAAAAGTTCTTTAAATTAATGAAAAATTATCATGAAGATTGAACCTTTGGTTAAGTTCATGTATAAATTGTTCGAAAAGTGGTCATGCATGTTAAGAAAAACAAACATTGAAGCCATTAAAATGCGTAGCAGTATTCCACAAAATCAGCTACATGCTAGCGACTTTCTTTTCTGTATAAATAACAGTTTTCTTAATTTTTTTTAAACATATAGTTTACTCATCACCACTTGTTCTTAATTTTTTTAAACAAATAGTTTACTCATCACCGCTCGTTTAAAATTCAGAACTCACTAAATTTTCTATTAGACGAAACAGCAACTTTATTCTAATACCAGTATTGCTTTTGCTAGTCTCGTGTCAGCTGAAATAGAATCAGATCATCTTATGAATTATACCAAAGGTTCGTTGTCAAAAGAAGGATAATGCCCACAATACCGAGCGAATATTAGGTTTATATGAATGATGAATGAAATGAAACAAAAAAATAAATGCAATCTGCTTGTGCCCCCCCTAAAAAAAGTCCCAGTAGATATTTAAAAAAAAATTGTATTGATACCATCAAAGGTAAGGAAAAAGGGCAAAGGCATTTTTTTTATTATTATCTGACGTTTTTATTAAAATTAGTCTATTTGACTTTTTTTCATCAAGAAGAATTTTTGAAAGTGCAAGCGTTTAAAAACTGTAGTATAAACTGGACGTTTGAAATGAGGTGCTTGAAACTGACGCGTGAAGCATCGAAAAGTTGAAGTTAACTCAACTCACACATTCTCCGTTCGTCCAGAAAATGCCGCCTCTGAGCTCGCTTCTGATTGGTCAACGTTTTCCGCCTGAATGCTGCGTGACCGCGTTGGTGGGAACGGGGCGTAAAAGACCTTAAAGGTCAGAGGGGTCAATGTAAAATTTTCGTTCCCTACCGTCATGGTTTGTTAGGAATGTTCCGGGTGCCAAATGTGGGGTTCCAACATTTTATCTAACAGCTAAATGTAAGGAACCTCGTGCACAGATAAGCTAATAATCGCTTGAGTGCGTGAACAGAGACGCAGACTCAAGAAGGATTTAATTACACTTTATTTCTTAAAATAAGAATTAATACAGTCGGCTCTTATCTCAGAGCCTACAACAAAGCCTCAACTTTGGCTTGAATTCAATAAGAATTAAAACTTAACTAATGCTTAACTAGAAAGATATAGACGAAGCTGTCAAGATTCTAAGTAGTTGGCACCTAAGTCTCAATTAAGTTTGGCAAAACTATCAAGGGCATCATAAGCTGTTACTACAGCCGAGTGTAGTAACAGCTTAGAGAGAGATATAGCCAAAAGGTGAATGTGCACTAGTCAGAAACTCTGGCTCTCTAACAAAGTCAATGAAACTTCAACTTGAATACTACTCTTACTCATTTGCATTAAATCCGATTCTGAAAACACATTCTTGTAGGAAATTAAAAGCTGAAAATAGAAAGGATAGGACAGTAGCTTTAACTAAAGCTAATTGTTAAAAACTTCGTATAAACCTTACAAGTTCTCTACCTGTTGATAAACATGGGAAACGTGAGTCCGTAACACAAAATTTCTACAAAACTGTGGATAGAGTTAAAAACTTTATCGAATCACTCAGAGGATGCAAATCCTATTATTCATTGAGTAACAACAAAAAAAAAAAAAAAAAAAAAATTTTTTTAAAAAAAAAAAAAAAAAAAAAAAAAAACTTTTATTTACCAGAAGAGCTAAATATTACTTAGCTCTGTAGCATGTACAATGGGATTTTACAAAGCAGCTTTAATACATTATGCAATATGTGTGTAAGGTTCGTAATAGATTAAATGCACAATTTCAGTAAAAGGTTAATAAAATGTATTCTTATCACAAGAACTATAACAGAACACTGGATTGTTCCACAGAGATATTTGTACAATATCACACAATATAATCAGTACCTATACTTTAAACTACTAAAATGTTAAATAAAATGCAATCCATAGTGCAGAGAATGCTAATTCGATCAACAATAACAACAGCAGCCAACTAAACAACAACTGAGATGAGGTGTTCTCTGTCTTGCTTTTTATGGCTTTAAATCGGTCGCAAGAGATTCTAGCAATTTCTGTTTCTCAAGATTTGTGGAAAGCAATAGAGTAGAATTACGATTATAGCTAACATGGTAGTTAATTACATTTATTCAAATTAAACATAAATTTCCGAGATAAACTTTCATTCAATGTTAAATGCACATGCTCTTATATTTTTACTTTTTTGGCATAGCTTTCTCTTAAAATGCATCATGCGCTGCATTGCACGAGGAAATAAAACAATTTTAATCATAATTCTACTTTCATTAACTCTCTAAATACATAATTCGTAGTTATTCCAGAAAAGGTATGTGTGGTGAATGTGGCACTTTAAATGTTACTGAAAAGGCTAAATCCAAGACTAATGAACATACCTTGAAAAATATTTAAAAGGATTTGAAACAAAAAGGTGTTAAAAAGGATTTGTACCTTTTAAGAGAAATGTGCATTTTTATTCTCATAAGGGAAATTCACATGCTTTTGAGAAATTACAGTCTTTTGTCTTAGTTATATGTGCAGAAAAGGTAAAATACTCATGTGCATTTCAAAAATCCTACACAGAAAACTTTCCTTTATTATTTCATCAAAAAATATAATACATGAAGTATACTGTTTATCATTGCGATTTTTCAATTTTGCATGGTGGAAGGGTCGATGTTCTTAACCCTTTGAGAAGTGGTATGTAATTAAATTATGGTAAATTAAAAATTATGGTAAAATGTAGCATGAATTGTAACTTATGGACCCTAAGAACACAAAATTGAGACTTGAAGAAAAATCTAGTCTGAAATCCTGAATTTTGAGGTACGGTATATATTTTATACCAGTGCCCCTCTAAGGCATTATTTTTTTCCGGGTAGCTGCCAATTGTTAATTTTTGTTTTTTCATCTATTTTTGCATACTTTTGTTGTGCATTTATAGAGATGGGTGCTTGAATATAGTTATGTAAGTCTGAAGTCAAAAGCTTTTAAAATTTCGTGAGAAATTTAAAAATAAAATTTATGTTTCTATGCATTTTGATGATGCTACCCAGCTAAACATACTTATGTAAAATATGGGTAAAAATCTTTTGAAACAGGGTAGCCATGCATAGCTTTTGACCTGCCTTCAAGAACATTCTGGGGAAAACCTGAAAGAATGGGATCCCATTTGTGGAGGTGGAAAAGAGATTCTGGGCTGGTAGAATTAAAAATGATATGTTAAAAATGAATTGCTGGCCTGTTCAACCAGGTTGTAAATTATGAGGAATTTTTCATATGGTTATTTGTGTTTTTGATTTGGGTAAATTGCTCATTGATCAGCTTTAGGTATTTGGAAATGTTAATATCTGAGAAAATTTCTTGAGTCTTATAACAGTGAAAAGATCAGAAAGGGTATTCAAGTCATTAGAAGGGTATTTTTTGGTAGCTTTAAAATTTTAGGCGAGTTTTTTATCTGCAGATTCATCTGTTATTTCACCTCTGGGAGGAGTTTCAGGGTGGGGAATGCAGTCGTCCTTTTATTTAGCTATTAAATATTTAATTTATGAATATGCAAAACTACTTTTTTTTTAGTTTTGGTATTTATCCTTTTTTTTTATACTTTTTGTTGTTTAATTTATAAAACATATTAAAAAATGTTCTAAATCTAAACTAATGCATATGTATTTTTCGAGTTTCTGAAAGAAAGAGAGGTGAATGATCAGCTAGCAATGGTGGGGGGATGCATGGAACAAAACAGGTCGAAAACTTGTCTTAGCAAGTACATTAAACCCTTGCTGAGCATGGATTTGTGGAACATGATTTCACATATACGTACTATCCTAATTGTTTCCATTAATTTTTCCAACACTAGAATTTCATTCTTTGGAGTTCAACTTTTAGTCATCAACACTGAATACCTAAAAGCAATTTCCATTGATTGAAAATGAAGCCAAAAAATGCATGTAGATTGTAAAAGCAATTGGCGACAGAGGATTGAAGACACTTCTCATAAAGTGTCTTCTTTGCCTTGAAAATTCTGCACTGCAAAACTTTTAGACTTATGTCAGGTATTATCCCAAGCAGAAATCTCCAGACTTTTTAAAGAAATAATTGTATCAAGATCCTACTTATTAAGCAGTAATAACATTTATTTCATTTTATTGTGACAATATTTATATTGGTTTAAATTGTACATATTGTCTTAATTTAAACTAAACGTAACACATTTTTTCCGTAAAATGTTTACTCTGTGGAACACAGTTTTGCTGTGCGTGCAGTATATTAATGAAATAATCCTCAGGTTGGGCAAAGGTTTCCTGTACATAAAATTATATATATATATATATGCATTATACATGCATTTTACCAAAGAAGATTATTGGATGAAGTTAAATAGTTAAATAGACATGTAATGACAATAAATTGATTAGTAATATAGCAGTTTTATATATGAATAAAATATAAATACTGTGGAGCATTGTTTACATATCTTTCAAGGGACCACAAACAATGTGTAACTGAGAATGTATAAACGAAATTTTAATTAATGATATGAAATATATATGTGTATGTATGTATAAGCTGCACAATTCTGATACTACTAACCTAGTGCTGATGTACAATTTTATTATCGTACTTTCAATTTGTTTAAAATATTAACTGTGTTTGAACAAATTTTGAATTAGTCTTTTAAATAAATATTTAATTAATTTTTATAATTTAAACAATTTTGTATAATTCATATTTATAACATATATTTCTTCTTATCCATTATTATACAATCTCAGGCTATTAATTTGACAGTTAAGTATGACAAATACCAATTTATTTATGAATTAACACGCAAAAAGAAATAATAAAAGTGAGAGAGTTTTTTAGCTATATAGTTCATGCAAGGCATTCCAAGCCCTAACTAATATTCTTTGCCTCACATTACCTTTAAAAAAAAAAAGAAATGTTTGTATTTTTGGGGAATTTCGCATCATGTGACCTAAAATAGATGCTGCATTTTAAAAATGACTCATGCCATCTGTTATATATTTAAAAAATGATACTAACATAAATTTAATATTTTTGAAATTATAGAAACCCGAATTTCTACAAAATTTTGTAGTTACATAAAAATTTGGCTGGAAGGAATCATACCTTTATGTGAATTACCATTCTGAATAAGTAACTTTTTTTTTTCAAGAGCATTGTAAAGCAAATTTTAATTTTTTTTTATATATAAATCTTTAATTATCATTTGACGTGCCTTTTGATTCTGAATCTTAAGCAAAACACTATGAATTGAATTCAGTTCTAAATGTTTTCATGCTTGATTTACTACACACAAAAGAAATTTCTGAGGGTGTCAATGCAATAGATAGCATTTTGAAAAGAAGGTGGGATTATTTCTTCATTTTCTTCTTCATCATCGCTACTTAAGTGTTCATCTGGTAAAATGTTATCAATTATTTCGTCAACTGTGCCCAAGTCTGACATCATTGCATTGGCATCGCAGTTTATGTATTCTTTTAATTGTTTTAATATTTATAATCAATATAAAAGGTTATATTAATAATTTTTATTAATATAATTAGTCCAAAGGGTTTTAGTCCCGAAGGACTATTACTTTCGTTTTGCGATTTTGCGTCGGAAACACAAAAACGGCGTATCACTTTTCAAATTGTTGCCACTAAATGTTATCGCTCTGCATTAAATTTTAAAAAATGAAAAATCTGCATAAATGTATGCTTTTTTTTTTTTGACGTAGCTTTCTCTTCAAAAATCATCTGCGTGCGTTGCATGGGAAAATAAAAAGGAATTTTAATTACAGTTCTAAATAAATAGCCAAATAAATGTGAAATTCGTAACAATATTCTCTAAAACTTTAACGAATTTTTCATTAACAAAAGGCAACGTTATACAGAAAAAAAATTTTTTATCTCCAGTGCGTGAGACTGTGTACCGGAAATTCTAAAGATATGCTCAATTTAAAATTATTTTGCGATATTGCTGTTGAACTGAATTTTATGGTTTAAGTGCGAAGAACATGGTATTTAACAAATGAAGGTAACACACAAAATGTTAAATAAACGCCACTTTGGACGTAATTTAAAATCTGAAACATTTCAGATTTTTTTTTCTTTTAATATTTATTGTAATATCTAATCCCAGTAGCTCCAGTCTTCATCGATAATCACAGTTCCATCATCATTTTCTTTGTCAACAATTTCACTTGACTTTGGTTTCAAAATTCCTCCTTTAATGAAGCAATTTTTAATTGTTTGTGGTTTTACTTGAGCTCATGCAAATAAAATCATATTCATAGCCTTGATTTTTTTTTCGTGTGTATGTTTTCCTGTAATTATATTATGAAGTGCTATTTGCATCAACTTTTGCCTGTAGAACATTTTCAAATTCTTAATAATACCCAGCTCTAATGTTAAACTACACTAGTGCAATATGCCTGGAAGAAAACAACTTCATATTTTTTAAGAAATCTGTTGTTTGAAGATAGGCAGTACACTGATCCATAAAAAGTAAAATTTTGTGGTTTAGTGTCCTTATAGTTTTGTCTATTTTATTGAGTCATTCTGTAAAAATGCCCATAGTCATCCATGCTTTCTTATTTGCGTTACATTGTGCTGACAGAAATTTAATATGTCTGAAGCACCTTGCTTTTTGTGAGTTTCCTATAACTAAAGAAATCATTTTTGCCATATTATCAGCATTTGTAGAAAGTAAAACAATGAGATGTTCTTTACATTACTTAGATCTATCTATGACACTGGAAAGAAAAGAGAAGTTTTGTCAAACTTTAAAATTTCTTTTAATTCATATCCTGCTATTTTGGTCAGTAAATTCATGAACCACTCTTCAACCAAATCAGCAGAAACAGTTATTTCTTTTGACTTCTCGATTAACATGGAGCCATTCATGCAATATTGGATGAACAAAAGGGCTTCTTCTCACTTTCCATCTTGAACATGTAATTTCTTTGAAGCAGACTTTTATCTTAAAAAACTCTTTGTAGTTTAGGAATATCCAGTTTCTTTGCTAACTCAACTCTTATCAAACTAGCATTCTTATTAAATTTTTTTCTTTAAAGACTTGAATTTTATCTTTTAATTAGAGTTCCTTTTGCTTCTTTGACATTTTGTGTTAATTGATTCTGCTCCATGTAGTTTATGTAAAGCAGTATTTTGTTCAGTTAAAAAAAAAGTTATCTATTTTT
>KK117700.1:504973-515648 GCA_000611955.2 Stegodyphus mimosarum
CTAAAAGTATACTTTGTATTCATGAACTGACTTTTAACTCCTGTAGTAGACTTTGATGCCTCTTGTCTTTGTTTCCTTATCCTTCCTTATTCTGGTGGAAATACTTTTAACTTTTACAATGTAAAACCAAGGCAGTAAGTCAAGCAAAAGTGGCATATAACCAAAGTTATGTGATGCATGAAAGAAAAGTTTTACTATTGAAATAAATAAAAGTGAGCTAAGACTAAGTTAAAATAACATATAAATAAGAAGCACACAAATGTTGCTCCACTGTATACTAATTTTAGTATAAAATAAAGAAAAATAAATTTCTCCCAATTTCCTCCACCATGAAAGAAACTTGTCTTCCCTGCTGAAATTACACTATTTTTAAAATTTTATTCCACTCTGCTGCCTGTTAATTTACAATATATTAATCCTGTGAATGGCATGACTGCTTTTATCTGGCCATGAGATTTTTTGTAATTTGGTAGGTTACCTTAACCCTTTTGAGTGGCATGACCGGCTTTATCTGCTTATGAGAGTTTTTTTATTTGGTTTATATTAGCTTATAATTTAAGATATTTTGCTTCCTTACTTTCTTTAATAATGTAAATTTACGAAAATACAGACTAAAATAATAAGTAATTATACAAATTCACCTAATACTGTTTAAATATCTAATTCTGATCTAATAAATAAATTCTGATCATGACAGTCCAAAAATCCATGCTACTCAGAGGGTTAAAACATTTTTCTCCCTTACCTATTTTAATGATCTAAATATTATCTTAATGAATTAAAATTTATGAAACTTTAGACAAAGAAGGAATTATGCAAACTTGGATTATAAATACTGTTTATACAGTTCTTTATAAGCATATCCAAAAAATTGTGCCGCTTAGAGAGTTGGATCCTGTACATTGGAAAGAAGACGATTTTTGAAGTTTTACGTGAACTATGTAATGGAGATGGGATTAAAGTTTAACAGGATTTAAACAATTTTTCTTTTTTCATTTTCTTTTTAATTTATACATTCAAAATTTCAAAATGATTTATTGCAGTATATTCTTTTTAAATAGTTGTTATTTTGACATTTTAATTAATAATATGAGCCAAAAATCAATTTCAGAATCTTTTTAAATCCACAAATGGAAAAAGCTCAAAAATTCGTTTTTATATATATTAAAAAAAAATTATTATAAGCATACAAATCAGGCTAGTCAAATTATATAGAAAATGAAAATATTTAAATCAGTAATATAACAGTGGTATGTGTAAATAAAATATGGATATATGGTAATAAATAAGTTCAAAATTTAATTTCTTAGTGAAAGAAATTTTGGTAAAAGTTCTTATGGGTTTTGATTCATGCAGGTACTGAAATTAGTGCAAAATAGCACTTTCCTTTAATTTTTTAGCATGTTTAATTATTTTCTAATGCATTGTAGGTGGAATTTTTAATCTCAGTAATTAAGAAATATAAAATTTAACAGCATAGGATTAAAAAATTACATTATCCTAATTATTATTATTATTAGCCTGATTTCCTCATCTGCAGTCCATATTGATATGCCTCACAGTCTGAACTGTTTAAATATCAAAAATAAGTAACCGCCTAAATTGTAAAGTAAAACAATTTTGAAATTTTAATTTATATATATTTTGATATTTAAATCATTATTAAAATTATGTTATGACTTTTTGATTTCTTATTAGGAAGCTGCAAGGAAAGCAAAAGATAGTGAACTGAGACGTAAAAAAGTTGAAGAACTAAGGAAAATGGTTTTGAATGATGATGATGAAGTGTTACAAAATCATTCAGAAGAAAGCAGCATTGCCTCATCCTCTGTGGAAGGTGTATATCCCAAAGGCAACCCACAGTGTTTATTAAAACTTTCTGAACAAAATTCTAATGAAACGTGTAGTATCATTAGTTTAGGGAAAATTGGAAGCATTCTTGGTGGTAGAGACATTCAGAGTGGTGCTAAAGATATGGATGCTGTTTCAGTGGATTCTAAATATTCTATTAGTGAAGTGGAAAGTCTAAAAGAATTTGTTCCTCCAAAATCTCAGTGTTCAGAGCCAGATGTTGTTGCTAGCACAAAAAATGAACAAGTTCAACATCCTGTGGCACCGCCTCGAAGAAAGAAGCGAAATAAAAACAGTCAGTCTGTTGCTTCCGTAAGTTCTTTACCTATCTCTGAAATTAGGAATATTATTTTTCAGTTGTTGATTGTGATAGCAACATCTTCTTTTTATAAAGGGAGGGAAAATAGTTAAATGTTAATGAACTAAATTTCTTAAAAGAGGTGGGAGAATAGTTAAATTATGTGCAAAGTTGAAGAACTGATTCTTGGACTGTGAAGAAAATTAGTTTGCCTTAGATTTAAAATATCAAAGTCTATGTGTACTGTAATTTATTGTTGAAAAATATATGTGTCAAATTCAATGAAAAGAGGAGTAACAGTTTAAAATAAAATATTTTACGGTATTGGTAAATTGTTTTTCATGATAATGCAATCTGACAAAAGCACTTTCCCTCCAATATATTTGTATTTCATATTAGAATTGTTATCCATTGTAATTTCTAGTGCATGTTCATTTTAAGTCTCATTTAGGAATTTCTGATTTCAGTTGGAATTTTTTTTTAATTCTCTGAAGAAAGATAATTGCTTTTATTTACCGCTTCCCTAAACTGGAAAGGGCTTTTGGAATATTCTGACAAAAGTTGGAAGTAGTATTGCTGTGCATTTTAAATCTTTGATAATGATAGAATGAAAAGGTAGTAATCACAAAGAGAACAATGCTGCTATCAGTAACTAATGTAGCTAGAAAATAGACTTTTTGCCTTTCTGTAATGTAAATGTTGAGCTGTGTATAATATTTCTTTTAAATAATAACTCTAAATAATGTTGCTGGTAGTTGTAAGGACAGAGAAGAAATGTAGATAAAACATTTTTTCCCCCTTTGGATAGTATTTTTCTAGGGCTCTGTTTAGCACTAACTATATATGTTGGTATGATATTTAACCAGATGGCTAAAATCTTAATAAGCTTCATGGGAAGAAAAAAAAAGAAGCTTTTTGCTTTTTTGTGCACTCTATTTTGCCATCATACGATGTTCTCAACACAATTCCACAGTACAGAATTACATTAATTCATGTTTTTCAGTCAATGATTAGTGATCTGATTAAAATATTTAATGATTAGGGAAACTGATTGGAGTATTTTTCTATTATTAGAAGGTACAAGTAATAGAACTGCATTTTTTTTCTACATGTAAGTATTTTTGTATTATTTGCATTTTAAGAAACAATAACTGAACTTTCAGATATTAATTAACATTAACAATGGTGGCGCTTCCTTCTGATAAAAAGAAGGAAAAGAGCTTAGGCAATATTGCCCATTACTCTTCTGCCATTTGAACATTTAAAGCAAAGATTTTAAATGTTTATTCCCGTGTAAGGTGAAAAGTAAATAAGATCCCAAACTGCCACCAAATATATAATATTAGTAAAAGATCCTATCTCTAAATTCAGGGGGTCGGTTAAATCGTTCAGACATCCAAATTGGGTGAAAAGTCGATTCAATCCCTCCTAAACCACCAAACACGAGTGCGATGGTTAGTCTAAAAAATAAATTAAAGGAGGAGGGACAGAGGTACTTCCTTAAGCCAAGTGTCCAGATGGTGTTTATAGATTTGATATCTGTATTTATATTCCAAAATGCAGCTGTGAGAGGGAATTCCCTGCATAATTTCTTTTATAAAAAAAAAAAAAGGGGGACTCACAGGGCATCTCATTGCTTGTTTCTTGTGGTTTCAAATTCACCTTACCTGTAGGTGTTTAGTATGCATTAGGAACCATATTATGCCAGACAGCCCTTTGTATAGATTGTTTCTAGGGACAGAAAAACCGGACATCGTTCCAGGAAGTGAATAGATGTTCCTCTTCTCCACAAACTGGGCAGAGAGGAGATTTGACAAGACCATATTTGTTGAGATGCTTGGCCAGATAATCATGTCTAGTAACAATTTGAATTACCTGGCGTAAGTTAGTTCTACTGAGGTGTATGAGTTTACCTAATAAGTTAAATGTGCCAAGCAGCAATTTAGAATGAGCACAGTCTAGTAGTTTAGACCATATATCATCGTGTTTGTTCTTTATCCAGCTTCTTACTTCTTTTTTTTTAACAGTTTGATATGAAACTGAGTAAAATGGTTCTGGGCCAGACATAGGTAGTTACGAAGCACCTTTGGCTACTCTATTGGCTAGTTCATTTCCAGCAAAATCACAGTGACCTGGGATCCACACTAAACTAATAGGGCTGTGGGCCTGAGCCAGAGAATTGAGATCTTGAGTACAGTTCAAAACATGGTTTTGTAATTTGACATGATTAGCCAGCGCAAGGATGGCAGATTGTCTGTCAGAGAGAATATATATATTCTTGTCAACCATATTTTTAGCTAAGAGCTCCCTGGTGACCATATTGATCGCCAGAACCTCAGCTTGGAAAACCCAGGTGTAGATGAAATCTTCCTCAGATCCCTTGGTTCTTATACTAGCTCCAGCTCAAGTGAAGTTGAATTTTGATCCATCTGTGTAGCATTCATTGTGTGTTGATCCATCTGTGTTCCTGTTGAGATTAGGTCAATTAGAGATTCTGTCTCGTTCTTTTTTAATATATAAGTTGAGAATAGTTTATTTGGAACTATTGTTTTAGTAATTGCATGCTTGGGCATATAGATTATAGGGATCTCATTGTCCAAGTGCAGGCATATGTCAATGTGGCTTTTATGACCGAAACCTGTCCTTTGGCACCATGTGTCATTTTTATTCAACCTATACAATGGCTTTAATTGCTTCTCAGCTCAAGAACAGTTTCAAGGGTGGAATTTGCAGTAAAAATTCTAATGCGGCAGTAGGGGTACTGTTTAAAGCCCCACTGATGCATAGGCAAGCAAGTCTTTGCACCTTCTGTAAAATGTTTATGTATGTGCTTTTGTTAATAACATTCATCCAGACCACGCATCCGTAAGAAAGCATTGGGCGGACTATGGCAGTATAAATCCATAGAGTAGATTTTGGGTTAAGGCCCCATTGTTTGCCAACGATTCGCCTGCAAAGTACATTTGTGGCAGTTTGTGCCTTTTCTTCTGTATGGGTGATCCATGTGAGTTTACTGTCTAAGTAACATCCTAGGTATTGAACGCATTCCTTACATCTGATAACCTGGTTACTCAGATACAAATCTGCCAGTTTCCATTTCCTGTTCCACGTGAAAACTATAACCTCTGATTTTTCAGCAGAGAAAGATAGGTAATTTGTTTCACCCCAGTGTGGTGCTTTATTCAAGATTTGCTGAGCTTGATTGTGTAGGGCTCCAATATCGAAACCCTGTAGTAACACAATAAGGTCAGGCTGCAAAAGCCTGTGACAAGCCGGGCTCCTCCCATAGAAGTATTAAGACTGAGTTGAATGCCAGGTTCCACAGGAACGGAGAAAGACTACCACCCTGTGGACACCCTTTAGTAATATCTCTCTTTACTTTACAGTCAGTGAGACTAACGCAGATTTTCCTGTTTTTAATCTTAAAGATGACCCATCTAGTTATCATAGGGTGAATATGACTTCTAATGAGGGCTTTATGTATTTCCTCGAAGCCAATGTTATCAAAGGCTCCTACAATATCCAGTACAATCCCAATGGCAAAGTGTCCGTCTATAATTGTTTTTTCTATTCTTTACACTAGTTGAAGTAGGGCCGACTCAGTGAAGAAGCCAGGTCTAAAATTGTGTTGGTCTAAGCCAAAAATATGGTTCAGATTGTTAGCTGACTGCAGGTGCCAGAAAATCAATTGCTCCAACAGCTTAAGCTGGAAGGATGTTAGCGTGTCCATTCTAAATGAGTTTGATTTCTCATATGTATCTTTCCCTGGTTTGGGGAGAAACACGCCTCGTAAAGTTCTCCATACCTTAGGAACATATCCTAAAACCAAGCTGGATTCAAATATGTGGTAAAAAATGTTTCACCCTTTCTGGCGCAGAATTGAGTAAATGCCGTCGTTCCGTGGACATTTAAAGGAAAGAAATACATCTAGGGCCGCTTTAGCCTTTTCAAAGTTCACTATTGTTTTAGCAAAATCCGAATCTAATGGATTATGGAGTTCCAATAAGTTTTCATGGGGGTCAGAGGTGACACTTGTGTCCCCCAGGTGAAAATTGAGCATGGTCAAAAGTGTATCCGGAGGGTTTGTACAATGGTTATCATAAATTAAGGAAAAAATCACAAAAATAGTGATCACTCCCTCAAAAATAAGCCAAACCGTGTAAAATTTGAATATGTTGCCAAGTAAGAGTAGCTTAGTAAAACCGCAATATGCAAATTAGTGGCACTGCACTCGAAATACATCATCTGTGAGGAGCATAAAAGTCCATATTTGAGAGCAAGCCCACATATTTCACTGTGATAGTGACGTCAGAAATCTGAGATAGCCAATTCGTAACAATAACCTCCAGGCATCATTTGCCTGCAGAACTGTGATGGAGAGCCATTGGGAGACTAGAGACAGGACAAAGTCAAACAGAAGTGACCAGATGGCTAAATGTGAGTTCTTCTGTGTTTCATAGACTTTGGAGGCAATTTCAAACCACAGATTCGGCATCTAGGAGTTTAAGCCAAGGACGGCCAACTGCTACGACGAGCGCCGATGACCGATATTTGACATTATGTGCACACAGTAATAGAACCGCTACTCCGACTCTTCTTAGATCCTTCCTTGCTGCAGCTACCGGAAGGTTGATGTCAACTGTGCATAGAAGGCTTCATGAAGGTGGTCTGTATGCAAGGAGATCAGCCATTCATGTGCTGCTCATGTCACGCCATAGGAGGAACCGTTTGCAGTGGGAACGACAACATGTCCACTGGACGCCTGCTCAATGGAGGGCTGCTCTCTTTGCAGATGAGTCCGGGTTTAGTCTAGAAAGCGATAGTAGGCATTATTTGATATTGGAGAGAACCTGGAACCCATTATCATCCATCAAACATCCGTGAAAGAGATGCATACGGAAGAGGCAGTGTCTGTGTTTGGAGTGGCATCTCTTTGGGTGGATGCACAGACCTCCATGTCTTTCCAAGGGGAACTGTTAATGCTCAAGTTTATAGAGATGACATCCTTGATGCTTATCTGCACCCACGTGCAGTGGCAATAGGTGCTACTTTCCTGTTACAGGACGACAATGCAAGACCACACAGGGCTCCCATGTAGATGATTATCTTCAACAGGAAACAGTTATGCGCATGGAGTGGCCTGCTCAATCCCCGGACTTGAATTCTATCGAGCATGTTTGGGATGCTTTAGGGAGGTGTCTAGCTGCTCTCAATCCATATGCTCAGACCCACGCCGCGCTTGCAGCTGCTTTGCAAGAGCAATGGCTCTCGCTTCCTATGGAACTGATAGACCACATAATTGAAAGCGTCACGCATCGCTATATGTGCTGTATTGCTTCTAGAAGCGATCATATTCCATATTGAAAGTACTTTTCCTGTAGCAAACAGACACCTTCGATTTGTTCATTTTATACAATGGCTAATTTGTATACTACCGTAATTGTCTGGTAACTTCTTTTTATGTTATTTGATACCTTGCTATGTGTTGTATATTGTGGGTAAGTTTCATAAAATTCTACTTGTAACTTTTTCAGTAATCGTGATTTTTGTGATTCTTCCTTAATTTATGATAACCAGTGTAGTATAACTGCCATCTGGTCGCATAACCGATGAGAGTTGAGATTCCTGAGTCCTCTTAAGAATCTTATGTGCTCTGGCAGTCTCATGGTAGGGCTGAATATCTGTGCAGAAGGATCTCCACGAGTTGCATTTGGTTTTCCTGATTTCACTTTTAAATTTCCTTTGTAGGATTTTAAAGTTAGAGCAGTTAACTTCAGATTTATTTCTGACTGCTTTTCTGTGAGCTTTCCAAACTTCTATGCGGAGGCTTTCAAGCTCGTTGGTCCGCCAGACTCTCTTGCTAGAAGAGTACTTCCTTCGTTTGAGAGGACATGATGCATGATAAGATTCAGTAATGATACAGGTTGTTTGCTTGGGTAACAAGCTCCTCATCTAAACAATTATTGTTTAAAGCCTGAAGGTTAATGACATTAGAAAACCAGGGAGTCCTTATAAAGATCCCAATTTGTGTTTTTAATGTTTCTGAAAAATTCAGCTGGAATATCATTCCTAATATGAAATTGTAAAAGGTGATAGTCTGAAAGTGGGAGATTGTCACTTACATGCCAATTCTCAATAAAATTATAAATATTAGATGACGTTAGTGTGAAGTCAGTGACCTCTTCTCTTCTGCCCACAAAAGTAGGGCGATTTCCTCTGTTTACCCAAGTTAGGTTGGTGTTCATTATAAGTTCCATCAGTTTTTATCCTCTAGGATTGGTATCAGAACTGTCACATGATAGGTGGTGAGCTTTAACATCACCACCAATAATCATATGAATATTGTTGATTTCACAGAAACTCACAAGATCTATAAATTCTTGCGGAATGTTGAGGTCACAAGCCATGTAAACCGCGCAGAAACAAATGTTTCCTCTTAGTGAACTTTTTATTGAGATTATTAGACTGTTATTAATTGAGATAATTTCATAGCCTTTATATTTTTAGAAATGTAAATGCTAGTTCTAGGTCTTTTATTAGGTCCTTGTGACGAAAAGAAGTGTGCATTCATGGGCCTACGAAGACCCAAGGTTCTTGAATTAAGGCAACAAAAGTGCCTTGTTTACTTAATTGAGCAGCTAAGTTGTATGAAGCTGTTCTGCTATGTTGCAGGTTTAGTTGACTAACCTTAACCATTAAGACAGGTTAAAGGAATGATGGTTTACCCTGAAGGATTTTAGGAAAGACTTAGTTAAAAGCCACCTCCATAACCCATGACTTCCTTGAAGTCGTGGCAGGGGAAACCTATTCAGAGGTCTTCTCCTGAGCCTCCAAAGAAGGCTCTGGTTCTGACTCCTTTTCGGTCCCTCCTTCTTCCAACAGCTGTTTCCTCAGAGGATCGTTGGGTAGAGGAAATGAATTTTCCTGTAACCACTGGCGCCACAGAAAAGCTTGAAATTCTGGACCTCCAGGTAATCCATGAGCTCAGGATCCACTTTCAGCACCAGAATGTTACCTCCGTCTCCAGGGATGACTGCCTTGATGGCAATCTTCTTAACATCCAGGCCCTTGTTGGAGCTTCAAGGAGCTTGGCGTTATCTTTTGGGGATCTATTATCAAGAAACCAAACGAAAAACCTCTTCAGGGGGGTCTGTACATTGAAGTGTTGATAATTCGGTAATCAATCACAGAAGTGATGAAGTCTGCATCTGCCGACATTATATCTCTGGAGTCATCCTTGTAGATGACCCGCAGAGTGATTGCCTTCCTTATAGATTGACTATAAAGCCGTCGTTTCTTGAGGGCCATTTCCGGGGTGTCTCGTAAGAAAGCAATGTGTGGTTTCTTACGAGAATCTTCATTGCATGGAAGACTCTCTTTCACCAGTTTGGAGGTCACTCCAGAGGTCCCAGCTTTAGCTGTTTTCTCGCTCGCTCCCTTCTCCCTGGTGATCGAGATCCCTTCCAGAGCCTTCTTCAGCTGTTTACACTTCTTCTGGTGTTGTCTCTTTTCTCTTCTTTTATTTACAACCTCCGTCATTGGTGACTGGTCATCTGCTTGGGCATCTGACGCAGCACTTTTGACAGAGGAGTCAGAATCCATCCCTACCAGGTTCAAGGCGTCCATGCCCAAAGGCACATTCACCCCTTCACCAGTGGTTCTGGTTTCTGTAGTCCTAAAGAGAAGAACATATGCGCCCAAAGGCGCATTCACTCCCTCAAAAAGAGCTACAGTCGTTAAAGTGGGGGTTTTAGAGGATGTGTTTTTATCTGATTCTGTTTTTTTGACATCCATCTTTTTAGTTGATTGAAGAAAGGGGGAAAAAAGTTCTTTCCGATTTTCTTAAGAGCCAGTTTGGTGGAGCTAGCCCTGGATTCAGCAGCCAGCAGTGACCTCGGAACCAGCTGATAGAGCAGCCAGGACATGCTGGTTAGGTTGCCCCGGGCGCATATAAGCATTCTGTACCGCACCACGCACATAGGGAAAAATCCGTCCTCGCGATTGGATATGGCTTCTGATGACATCATTTCCTCTACGCTTAGGAACGCCTTGACTTTGCTTGGGTTCGAGGGTACATCTCAATACCGTTTGTTTGCATTTTGATAGCAGTACCGAAAAGATTATTACGTGCGTTATATTTCTGTTGCTATGAGATTACACCTTTTACAACATTGTAGTGTTGTTAATTTAATATAAAAAATGTAGTGATTGCTTTTCCTAGAGAGAAAAAGGTATTATTTCTTCTTGTGCTAACTCCGCAAATGTGTATTAAGTGCAGAGATTTTTAATAAATGTATTTTTAATTTAGAGCTCTTCATATTAATGGTGTTGTGATTATTAATTAATTATTTCGTGTTCATTGTATATCTATTATCTGATGATGCAATCTGCGAAAGCATGAGACAAGTTAATTTTCGGAAATAGCAAAAAGGACATTGGGAGCTAACATTACACAGGTACACAACAAATTCACAATATTTATAATCAGTCTGAAAAAGTAAAATTTATTTTTGAAGTCAGACTAAT
>KK117700.1:520170-542593 GCA_000611955.2 Stegodyphus mimosarum
TTAAACTAAAAAAAAAAAAAAGTGAAAAAACTGGAAATTTTTTCTAAGCAAATGTAAATAGAATATTTATATGAGGGTCACTGTGAAATTTTGAGATAAATGGAGGTTTTTAAAGTTATGCTTACAAAATTATAGGAGTTTTCAAAGTAGTCTCCTCCAGCATCAATATACTTCTGTAGGAGAATTTTCCAAAGATTAAATGCCTGAAGTCATTTCTTTCTTGGAATGAATGAAAAAAGTTCATTTATATTTTATAAAAATGCATATTCATTAATCTCATCTTCGGAATGAAAACAACATCCAAGCAAGTTCTTTTTTAGATTAAAAAATAGCCATAAGTCATGCATAGCTAATGGCGAATAAGGCAGATATTCTATCACTTTATTGTGTTTTTGTTCAAGAAACTCAACTGTCAATCTTGCTGAATGAGAAGGTGCATCGTGTTGGTTTGTCCTCTAACATTCACATCTTGAAGAATATCTGGAAGACTTAATGGGCGTACAAGTTAGCTGTGACTATCTTATGCCCTTCCAACATGATGGCTTTGACTAGTCCTGAAGAAAACAACATACATTACTTTTTTCATGGCATGTTGTTTTTTCATCATTGTGGACATTAGATCATCTTCAGAGACCCATACTTTACTTTCTTAACAGGTTGAAACATCAAAAAGGGGGTATATAAATTTTATCACCAGTTACAATTTTAGAAATAATGCGGTGGCCTCCACCTTTAGTAAATTAAGGGTTTCTTTACTGATTCTGATTTTGGTGCTCAGTTAAATTATGGGGAACCCAATAACAAACTAGTTTTTTCATTTCAAACTCGTTCTTCTGCACCATTTGGTAGGTGTAACAATTATCATCAACTAACATTTTCTATATGGCAGACACATTATCTGGGATTACTGCTAAAAGTGGCCTTCCTGTGTGTTCTTCATCTTGCAGAGAGTTGCAACCTCATTGAAATTCTGTAAACCATCTGAATACAATAGCTCAAGGTGGACATTCATTTTCAAATTCTAGTTGTAGACGCTGAATGCATTCTCTTTGATTACACCCACTTTAAAATCTTAGCACAGTAATATCATGTCAACTAGATTTTTCCTTATGCCTAAAATTTATTCTATGCTAAATTACTTGTAGTTGGCTAATAAAAAATTGTCTGCTATGCTAAAATAGTTCAGATTTTCAAATCTAACTGTTAATTTTTTTCTATCGCTTATCGTCTACACGTATCTGAAACATTTCAGTGTGGCCTCCCTTCAATCAATCTTGCATATGATCTGTTATAAATCATCATCAAATCATCATTTAAAATTAATATTTATAAAGGATTTCCTCGAAATTATGCAACATCATCATGCTCTGGTCAGGTAATAAGCTTTTTGTGGCCAAAAGATAGAAAAGGTATATAATGATGTATCAGGTACAGGTTGAAGTAAGGCTCTCACCTATGCATCCAAGCAAGCATATTAGGTATTGTGAGGCTCTGCTTACTATTAAGGTTTCATCCTGGATGGAATTCCAAGGAAGAGCAGCTCAGGATGTTGTTCAAGATCTCCCACACCTTTTCCCCTACCACCAACTACTCTAGAGGATTTCGGCTCCATGTGTATTTTGAGTGCCTTCTTATCACGCATATATTATATGCTTACAAATATTCTATGCCTACTCCAGGATTTGAACCCGAACCCTTTCGGTATTCCAGGTTGTCATTACTAACCACTATGCTATCTGGGCAGCATAATGGTGTAACAAATGTTTCAATCAGAAAAGTAATTTTTTTGGAGAAATGAATATGTATCTTTATTTTTATTTCTTTCTTTATTTATTTATTTATATTTTTTTATTTATTTATTAGTCCAAAGGGGCTTTGTCCTTGAAGGACTATTGTTTTTCCATTTTGTAATTTTGCATTGGAAACATTAAAAGTCTGAATCACTTTTCAAAGCCACCAAATCTTGCAGGGCTGTATAATATTTAAAGAAATTAAATAACGAAGAATCTGCATAAATGTATGTATATATCTCCAAATGTGATAAAACAACAATACCTAGAGCCATCCAATTTTGATTAACGTATGTTTCCACCCGAATATGCGCATCTGGAAGCCCGAATTTGGAATCTGTTTTATTATCTATTTCATATTTTGTAAAACTAATGAATTGTTTATGAACAGACTCAAGCGGTTTAAAAGCAAGTAGTGGCAACATTTTACAGGGGGGGGGGGACTTTTTATCTAAAGCACGTGGAACTCTGTATCAGAAATTCGAAAGATATACTCATTTTAAAATTATTTTGCGATATTGCTGTTCAACTGAATTTTATGGTTTAAGTGCGATGAACATTACATTTAATAAATAAAGGTAACACACAAAATGTTAAAAAATGCTCCTTTGGATGCAATTTAAAATCTGAAATCTTCCTGATTTTTTTTTTTTTTTTACTTTTATTTATTTATTTAGTTGCTAGCTGTCTGCATGGCCAGCTGCCTAAAATGGCTATTATAAATCATTCTGATGAGTCCAGTAGTGTCATTTCAAGGTCCAGCTAGTAATTAGTAATAACATGAAAACTGCATTTATAGCTTAAATCAATTAATTTGTTAATCAGTAACAGATAGATTAAATTTGGAAGAAAATTTAAATATTTTATACTTTGCAAATTGACAACATAGTGGTGTGGAGAAGATAAAAATATTTTATATCGGACAAAGGCAACATATTTCTTTTAAACCATCAAGTTTGTTGATTAAATTTGGAAGACAAACATTTTATGCCTTGCAGAGTGGCAGTGCATTCTTTTAAGTCACTTAGATTATTTTATCCTTTGCTCACTAGCAATACGTTGCTTTTTAAACTCTGAGACTCATAATCTAAATTTCATTAAATTCGCTCAAAACATAAAATAAATAAATAGTTTTTTTTTAATCAAAATTTGGTTTTCATGGGGCAGATTGCTCATGATGAAATAATGTAGTTCATTGCAGATAATTTGATATTAGATTAGTGCTTGACTATGGAAGATACCAATTGTTCTGCAGTTATGAGTGGATTGAAGTTTGGATTGAAGCAGTATTTCTGGTAAAATGTTTCATTAACCAAATTGGCTAAGAACTATACAAATGCACAATTAGTTTGAAAATATGGCACAGTTCGAAAAAAAGTTATTACTATTTTTAAAATACAGAAGGGGAAGTGCCCAAACCAAAAAGAGGAATTATGAGCTCTTACTAATTTAAAGTATAATTCAGAGTTACATATTTTTTATTTTACACACACACACACATACATACATATATGTATAATTTGTAAAGAAATATGCAGAGAAATTCATCAAAAATTACCAAATTTTCATTCATATCCAATTAGTTTGGCAGACACTTATTAATCGTAATTGAATATGATAAAATTATATTACTTTTTTTTTTCTTTTTCTTCTTTCTTTCTTTCTTTCTTTCTTTCTTTCTTTTTTTTTTTTTTTTTAAGAAATGACATAGACATTTGAGAAGCCAAGCAGTGTGATTTCGTTAGAGAAGGGAAGAATGATGTAGTTATTGTGCCAAGAGTATTAAGTCCAATGCATAAGTACAGCTAATATGTGATTGTTAATTTTAGTTTTAGTTGCCCTTTTCAAGTAGGGTTATATAACATGGAAAGATCGCAAATTTTGGAGAACAGAGAAATTACGGGAAAGAGCACCAAATCTAGAATGTTAATTTGAGATCGCCAATTATTCTTACTGCAGCTGTCGTGTTTTGCTATTTCTTACATATATATATATAGCAGTACTAAATGTCTGTATGTCTGGTTAAAACTGGCTCTGGGTGCAGTCATTTTCCCACAATACAAGGAACATACAGACAGATTATTTTATTTAATAATAGATTACTATTAAATTATTCAACTTTTCTTCATTTTGATTATTACCAAGTTTTTTAGAATTCCTTAAAAAAGAATAAATGTTGATATTATCAAAAAAAAGTAAAATGCTTCCATCTGTTGAGCAATTTTGTATATATGTAATTAAAAATTGAGAAATATCCAGGTTACATTACTGTTATTATTGCTGACTCATGCTCAAAGACCAAGAATGATTGTAAATCCATAAAAGGACTTTATCCTAACTTACTTAAGGACTTAAGGACTGGACAACAAAAGTTATCATAGTGTAAGATTATAATTGTTATTATTTGTGTGTATATTAACTGGTAATGCAGCAAGCAGAAAAAATCTAAGGAGACATTTCAACTGCAGCAGGGAATATAATGTCAGACATATGATGTGCAGATGAGGACAATGAATATTATGTCTGCATTGAAGGCCTGCAAGATGCAGCCCATCAAAGAGCCCATTTAGCTTAATTCATAGAACATTGTATTCAAATGATTAATAAGTTTTTTTTTGTTTTTTTTTTGTTTTTTGTTTTTGTTTTGTGTGTGTGTGTGTGTGTGTTCAGAGCCATGCTTATATTTTTTTCACCTGAAGCAAAAAAGTAAATTCATGCTCCTTCTTAAAGCTGAATTGATGGTATCTGTTCACCAGAAATAATCATCAAACATAACTATTTTAAATCATAATACTCCAACACTTTTAATGTTTTTAATTGCAGCTTTATATGTTAAACAATAAAAAAAAGAAGAAGTAACAATGATTTACAGCTTACAATCAGTTTAGTTTTTAATTGAAAAATATCTTTTTGATGAAAAGTAAATAACTCACAAATAGTATGAATAGTAATGTAATTAACATATAAAGTATTGTACTGAAGTTATCCAAACATTTTTTTAATAGTTTAATTTTTCTTGCCTTTAACAAAGTAAAATCTTCTGTATGTTTTCAGATTCTATTTCATTACTAAGACTATAGAGAGAATTACCATGCTTATTATTTTTTTTTGGACCAAGCAAAGATGATATATAATTTTTTACTAGATTTTTAACTTCTAAAATTTCTTATACCACTAGCAATAGTAACTGACAACACTAGAATATTCTTAACATAGACTTTCAAATTCTGATATGATTGAATTAAACTACTTTGGGGATTTATCATCAAAAAATCTAAAGTTGTAGTTTCCAGAATATTGTGATTTTGAAATTAAATGGAAAATGATAATATTTCTATTAACATTAATGATAATATTTGTTTGCTTCTTTAATTAATACAAGAGCATTCAAAACATGCCAGGGCTTTCAAGGAAAAAATACTGGACTTTCCAAAGCTTTTTTTTCTTTTTATTTATTAAACATATGTAAAAGCTCATGCTTCGTCAGATTCATGCACAGGTTAATCACTGTATTAACAGTTGAAGCTTTACATACAGTTACATTTTCTGATTGTAAGGCTTTGTGTATATTTTCTATTTCTTGCATTATTAAATTTGATGCAAATAAGGTACATAAAAATTTTACATTGATTTGCTTCAAGAGTTCAGCCCACTGCAATGATTTTATCGTTTGATGACTTATATAAATTTATTGCATTAATATAAATGTTAAGTAATTATTACAAAATTATATAAAATTTGAGGTACCTATTTTCGTATCTCATTTTAAGTGTTAAATAATTAATTACACCAATTTTGATTTGATTTGGTTAATTCATTAAAGCAAGGTTGGTGGAAGCCCTTGTAGAGAATTTTGCATGTGTATTTGTGTTGCCATTGAGTAAAAACAAAAAAGCATTCATGCAGACTTCCTGTGCACTGGGATTTGAAACAAAGTTGAACTAGAAATAATCTATAGGCTTATCTACTCAATCGTCGATGGGCAAGTCTTTAGATAACTGAGTATCACCAACGTTTTACAACATTGTTCCTATTGTTTTTTTTTTAAAAAAGATGAATGAATAATTTTTATTTTATTATATTTATTTTAATTAAAGATTGTTTATTTACTGCTGTTATTACCTTCCCCCCCCCTTGTATTACTAGTCTTATCGAATATTGGTTTTTTGCAGTATGAAAATCAGTTACCTCAGAATAAGCTAAATTGCTTTGTCTTAGTTTTCTATTTTTTTAATAATGAACAATTTTTTTATTATTATTTTATTGTAAAGTATGGAACAAATCAAGAGAATAATACCTTCTCGTATTGCATTCCAGTCTTAAGAAAAATGAAATTGAGGTGACAATTCTTTAAATCCGTCTAAGCGTGAATGTAGCATGTCCATAACTATTTTGATAACAGTAAGCAATAAGAAATATATCTTTCAAAGTATCACTGGAATTTTAACTAATTTATTATAAATATAACCAAAAAAGAAAAGGGAAACAAACGTCCAAAGGAGTGATTTTTTAATGTTTTGTGGGTTACCTTTATTTATTAAATATCATGTTGCCATTGCTCACTTTGAAATCGTTTACTTTTTTAATCAAAAATTCGTTGAAGTGTAACAAAATATAAAATTGATTAGAAATCAAATTTCAAGTTGGGTTTCCACATGCCCATATTTTATGGGAGATTACGTTATTAAAATTTTGATGACTCTAGGTACCATTTAGCACAATGTGAGAAACATGCGTACATGCATGCAGATACTTCATTATTTAATATTTTTAAATATAATACAGGGCTCTAATATTTGGCAGCAGCAATTTGAAAAGTAATTTGCCATTTGTAGTTTTCAACACAAAATGCCAAAACGAAATTAATAGTCCTTCAGGTCAAATTGCCCCTTTGGACTAATTATATAAATACTTTCATAGGATTTTAATTAGGAAAAAATGTCATTAATAGCTGATTATGTGGAACTATTGTTAAAAGTTCCTGTTAATGTTTCTGGAAATTATCTGTTTAATGCTTAATCTCTTATTTTAATACTGACAGAGAACATTATGCTGGCATGTGTAGAAAATTAACTGATTTCACCATGTTCTTCTTCAGAAGGTTTATTAGAATAGTTTTGTAACACAGATAACTTCTGTCATTGATGTGTGACTTCATTTTTTTTCATCAATATCCATAAGCGTTAAACTGCTCACGACTCATCTTAGTTGGATATGCTATTCTGCAACTCTTTTTATTTTATCTTAGAAAGTTCTCCATGAAGCAACTCTCATTTTAGCCAAATAGCCCTTGTGTGCTTTGCCGTATTCAACTAACCTAGCTTAACCTAGTAGAATTGTTATGCTTATTTGAAGAACAGGAAGAATGGAAAACAAGCATTGCTGTTACTGGGATTCACACTCCAGACTTTCTGATTACTAACTGGATGTGCTTTCCAGTCATACCATTAAGGTACGTGATAAGAAGACAGAAAACCTTAAATACACTATCACTTAAAGTATGACTGGAGAGGAAGAGAAACTGTTAACGAATTCTGATGGTGACAAATTATTGTCCATAGCATTTTAGTTTGGGTGCCACTGCAGAGTCATTAGGAGCTAGGGAACTGAAAAAAGTCTTCCTTGCCTTTACCATGACTCGAGCACAGAACCTACCGATTCTAGCTGGGTGTGCTTTGAAGTTACACCACAAAGGCCGACAGTAAGGAGGGAGCAAAACTTTTTAACATAACTTTTATTTTATTTTTTATTATAATGTTGATTTCAGTTCTTATTGTCAGTTCTTTATTGTCTTTTCTGAAAAACGGTTTCCAGACTTAAATACTGCTTTAAATTAAAACCAAGATGGTTGGCCCTTAATTTATAGCTCTTTGTCATTTGGCAATTTCTCTACTCCTAATTTAACAGCATTACTGAATTCTTTCTGTAATATTTTGATAATATTAACCAACCAGTTGATCACAATAAATGTTGTGGGTTTTTTTTTTAAATAATGTTTTCACATGCAAATGGGTAGGACTTCATTAATTTGATAACAATATCTGAATGATAACATTAACTGTGTTCACATTAACTGTGTTCACATTAAATGTCGTCTAGTGTATTTTAAGAATAATGTAAATGAAATCAACTGTATAACTCTAAGAGAAATTAAATGCAGGTTCAACAGGAGAAAAATGCAATCTTACATTCATACAGTGGTAGACTTCATTATGAAAAATGGAATAAGTCAACTGTAGATGAAAAGCTATTAATAACAAAGTGTGCATATTGTACCGATCACCCTGACGGGAAAGTCATTAGTGACTCTGACTGCCATACCAAAGGGCCCGAGTTTGAATTCCAGAAAAGGCATGGATGTAACACCATTGGGGAGGGAAGTGGACTTCATTTTTAAACATCCTTGCATAAGCCCTAGTTGCCTAAACTTCTATTTATTAGCTCTACTAAAACCAATTTTTGGCTACAGTTAAAGATTTTTAGAAAACTTGTTATAGCGAAGTGAGAGCACCAAGAACAACTGTTCACATTAATGGGATACCAAAGAAAATTGATGATATGGGCAATATAGTACTTCCTCAAAAGGTTTAGTCCATGAAGTTCATTACTAGAAACATTGTCAGTGCTTTAATTGCAATAATAAATTTTAATGTTAGAAAATATTGCATACAATACTATGAAACAATACATTTTAAAAAACAGTTGATGTCATTAATTCTTTAATACAGCTAGATCAATTTTAATACAAATTTGTAGAATTAATGAAAATTGTGCGATGAAAAAAGTTTATTAAAGAAACTTGAGTGTGGTGAAATAATAAAATAAATCAATTAATTGATATTTTAATTGTTTTGCTGCTTATTCAGAGTTTATTGGACTATTTAACTTTTACCAAATCATATAAAAGTTTATCCTTACTATAGTCACAAGATACAGCACAAAAAGGAAAAATTATTGTAAAACATATTCCTTACAGACTTAAAGACTTAAAATAATACAAAACAGCTTATCGCCTCTGGTGCTTTAGTGGTTTATGGGAACCTTAAAGTATGTTAACTGTATTACAACTCCAGGAACTCTACATGAAGCTACGACACTAACTGCGTCAGACAGCAGAGCATAACTAACTTTCAAAAACCCTGCCAACATCAGACATTCAGGTCTGTTCTGATCGGCAGGTCTCTCTCTAAGCGAGTAACAGCAAGTCTTTTGGTTATGGATTTTGCTTCTCATTTTAACCTATGTCGTTTGATATAAAATCGGCCTGCTATTTACACAATCTCTAGACTGAGCAAGTACTTAACGAAATGAGACATAAAAGAAAAAAATCAACATAAAGCTAACCATTGGTAAAATGTAAATGAAATGTCACTAATCTTCTTCAAAATATGTCCAACTGTTATATGTGTAAAATGTTTACTACTTATTTGACAAATTTTACAAAGATGATTTTATTCTCGAATTTATTTTATAATTATGCTTAATAATAATGCATCCTACTTAAGGATCTGTTTTTTATTAGGTTGGTATAACGAAAGTGAAGTTCAGGCATAGGCTTTAATTGAATTTATGCAGTTCCGATTTGCTGATAGGTCCTTAATTTTTTCTTTAATGGTCCTTAAAAGTACTTAATTTTCATGTGCAGAAATGTGTATGAACCCTGTTATTATGCTGTGTCATATATAAACATTGGGATGCCATTTTGTCCAAAAGAATGGTGTGAAAGTTAGTTAATGGAAGTTGGAGAGTCAGCTATATATCAGAGAGAAATGTATCAAGAATGTATTGTAAATTTTCATAAATAATGTTAATAAAGTTTTGTTACTTTTAAGTATGTGTTTCTGAACTTGTTTCAAATTTAACTGTAATTTCTTTTTTTAATTAATTTCTAACTTCTCATAGTTAATTTGGCATTAGTTGTTTACATGAGGAATTTGCTTCACCCTTGCTCTGACTCTTGGGTTTTTTTTCTCCTTTGTCTAAATCAAGATTTGGTCTGCAAATATTCATGACACTTCTGTATCTGGAAGACACCTGGAAACTATTTAATGTTTTTTAAACAACGTCTTTTACTTGTAAAAGTTTTCTGATAGGAGTAATAGACACCTGGAAACTATTTAATATTTTTAAACAATGTGTTTTACTTGTAAAAGTTTTCTGATAGGGAGTGACATTATGTTGGACATTTTGCAGTCTTCTACCTGTGTACGTACTATTAAGCAACTTAAAAGCCATGGGATATTGTGATGTCATTTCTATCTACAACATGATGTACAACTAATTAGAGATGTTGAATCTAGATACAAGTACTATTATTAAGCTACTTTACCCCTCTCCGCATTATGGATGGAAAATTCCGTATAGAAGGGTGGCTTTCATAATCATTACACATGAAAATTTCTGCCAAGTTTTAATGTATCGAATTTCTGTTTGGATGTATATTGGAAGAAAATGAATCAAAGTACAACCATTTATTCATGGCATTTTGAAGAACTCTGAAATTTCAGGGATAAACCTGCAACACTTGAAAGATTAGTGTACAAATATTTAGAACATGGTGATATCAATTATTTATACTAACAAATTTTCAATTTCAGTTTAAGCACCATTCAGCAAGGTTGGGACCCATGTTTGCTTCATATCCAGAGAGCATAATAATTTTGAAATCATATGAGTGCAGCTGTCAAAACTAAGAATATCCTTAAGTTTTAAATGTGAATAGCTTAAATCTCATTAATTATTTAGTAATATATTAAATTCGTAATATATTTAAATATTCACTGACATATATCAGTATGTATTTCATAACCAGAAATTGTTCAAGGTTTTGTAGTTAAAATTATGAATGTTGGCTATTTCAACATTAATTTTCTTTTTTAAATTTCTTAAATAGCATTTAAAACTGTATGCCATGTGAATGATTGTCATTACATTTCATCATGAAATTTTTGTTTAAGTTTTAACAGTCTATAAATTTTACGTTTTGTTCTGATGGTTTTCAGTTCTTATATTTTGATCAAATTTGCTTGTTTAATTACTTTAGTGTATTTTCAGTATTTGAATCAAATCTTCAATGAATTTTTCTATTTGAATTTGTGAATTATTTTCAAAATTTATTTATGTAACAAGAACTTTAGACATGGTTCATAGTTAATGTGAATTGCAATCTTTTCTTACAAAGCAGTTTCTGTAAACTTATTTTGGGGTAAAATATTTTATACCATTGCATGCATGTTAAATTTAAAAAAAAAAAAAAAAAGTGGATGTTTCATTAAACTGCTTATAGCACCAAATGAAGTGTAAAATATAATTTTTCATCCCTTCTATTTCTAAAAACTAAAATGTCTTCAAGGGTGATTATAGGAATAATTCTCAAACTGAAATAATATTGAAGTATAAAGGAAATAAATTAATAATTCAAAATGCTTCCTAAATTTTAAGAAATGAATGTAAGCTTTTGTAAAAATATGTATGCCAATTTTTCATGTAGAAAAATATAGCTGTACATGAATAAAAAAATTCTTAATAATTAAACATTTGAACATGAAATATCATAAATATTTTATATCCAAAATGAAGAAAAAATATAGCATTTTTATTTTGGTAATTTTCTTCATATATATCCTGCATGAGTCTAAATATTTCCACATAAAACTGAGTATATAATTAAAAAAATGTAAGAACAAATTATTACATAGATGGTTTATACTAGAATACATATTTTTAAGAAATTGCTATTTTAAATACCGTAATAAAATCACTTCTGTACCTTAAATTCCAAGAAAATGATTTAATACTTGATACTAACTCCTACTTTAGAAATATATAGACAATGCTTACCAAAGTTGATCTTCCTCCTAAGTAAAAATGGCAGTATTTTAATCACCACTTTTTTACAGCCCGGTATAGATTACACATGTTTAGTCTTGCCGTTTTTATGTCTATGCAGAATGTTACTGATATTTGCACATGTATTCTAAATTTTGTAAAGACACATGCTCATTTTCTGCGAGTGTTGTGGCATGTTGTGTGCAAGTAATATATGTTTGCATTTAATTCTTATTGTATTCCTTGTATAATTATGGATTTAAGGATTTCCCCAGTTATGCAACTGAAATTATCTGTCTTGTTCAAGAAAATGCATACTACCAGATACTAGTTGAGAATGTGCTAATTCTTATCAAGTGAGGCTGTATATTAAGAAATAGCATTGTATGAAAGTGCATTATCAGTAAATATACACAAATTGTCAGAATGTGTGCTGGATATTGGTTCAAGCAAAACTTTGTAACATAAATAACTGTATAATTTATTTTTTGCTGCTGTAAAAAGCTAACATTAATTGTATTATGTGAATAAGAATTACATATAGTAATTAAAACTGTAATAGACTGGAATAATTATGCAACGTGAATGTGCATACTCCAGCTGGAGGCTGAGAAACTGTTAAAAAAATTTAATTCAACTTCGTTATTGTTGATTTATCATTACCAAAGAAGGCCAAAACTCATTGATTAAAGTACTAATGACTCTTACAACAGATTGAGAGATTTTAATGATGTGTTTATTATTAATTCTTAGTTTTAAGAATGCATATAAGATATTTCTGTATTACAAGTCTTTAGTTTAGATTTATTATTGCTATATCGAAAGTTTGAACTTGATATTTTATAAATTAAGTGGAAAATTTATAAATAAATACCAGTGTTCAAAGTACAGCTATTAATATGTTTTTTAAGTATAGCTATGACTATGTTAAGTGTAGAATTACACACAGTGTTTTAGTATTAAGGTTAAATTAGCATATTTTTAATGTGACTATAATTCAAGACTACGTAAGGCATTTTAATAAATAAGAATTATCTTACAATAAAAAATTTCTTTACCAGGAACAGAATAAATTTATTAGATTGTGAATGGAACTACATTAATTAAATGTTTCAAGTGGAAAAATTTAAGTGAGTTACACTGTATGTTTAAGTAAAACTTATCCTAATTATATCAATTTATGGAATTGACCTATGCTACATTGCACTTCTGTTTTATGTTAGGTAGTCCTTACTTCCCACATTATTATTAAAAATTATGTGATTTAATGAAGTTTTGTTTTTTCTGAAGTGGAGGAAGTTTATTTTTATCCATGTTTTAAAGCCTATGCTGTATGCAGAATGCTAAATTTTTCTGAAAGAAAATTGTGGTACCCACAAGTTTGTAAAAAATCTGTTCAGTTATTATTTTGTTATGTATGATTCTGATAGTCTTGATTGGCATGTACAAACTCTGTTGTACAATTCTTAACATTTTAACTTCAAAATATATAAGTGATATGGTAATAAGTCAGATAAGTAACAGATATTAATTTAAAATTTCTGTTTGTATTATTGCATGTGTGGCATGTAATAAATAAAATTGGTGCATTTTGATATATTTTGAGATTTTTCATGCGTGATTAGTTTGAGCATGCCATTATGATAAATATGTTAACTCATATATGCATATGTAAATTACTTCTGAACTGGTAGTCATTTAGTGTGAGTAATTTGGTACTTTTTATGTGCTTGAATATTAAACCTGAAATGTATAAAAGTTAATCTGGAAATCAGCTCTTTGATAACTGCCAGTGAAGTTATGTGATTATGGAAAAAACATTATTTTTCTTTATTATTTTTAGTAATTTGTCAAATTTAAAAGGGGGGATATTTTTTGTAATGTGTTAGATATGTAATCAATGAAAAATCTGGAAAAAACATAATAATGATAATATTGATGCATGTGCTGAGAGTTTATCATCATAAATTTAAAATCTTATAATAAAATTTCTGCTAGTAATAACTTGAAGTATTAAATATAATTTAGTAATAATTTATATTTAAATCATTTATTAAATATGATTTATAAATTTGATATTAAATTTGCATATTTTTGTGTATTTTGCAAAGCGTAATTTTTAATGGAACAAATTAAAACTATTTTAGCTTTTGTAAAAGGTTTTTATAATTACAGCAGCTCTCAACTTGCTCACACGTTTTTTTAAAAATTTGTGTGGATATTTAAAAAATTTTTTGCTTGTATTGAGCACGGAAACTTGCACTCACTCACACTTTGCCTCATAGAGTTGGAATTGTTGTGACATTACTAAGGTTCTGAGTGATGATGGTAGAAGTCAAATGTATACAATGTACTAAACAGGTTTAGTCTAGCATTAGGGCATGTGTAGTTGTATTTGTGTTTTGCAAATTTATTTATTTTAAAATATTTTGCCCTTATAAACATGAATGAGAAACTGCAGTATTGACATAAAAAAAAAGGAAAGAAAGAAAAGAAAAGAAATTAGACAAAAATGGAAATAATTTGACATTCTAAAAGTGGTGAATCTTTTGCTTCAGTCAGCAATTCATGCGACGTAAGTCAATGATTTGTTCAGCTTTGGAAAACAAGAATGAAATTAAGGAATATGTTCAGAATTATGGAAATATATCAAAGATTTTTCCAGAGGACATGGCATGATGATGAAATGGAAAGATCTTTGTTGTTATGGATTGTTGATTAACATCAAAATGATGTTCCTCAGAATTTTTCAATTATTTTAGTTTGCATGAAGATTGAAAGACTAAATTAACAGAAAGTTCTAGTGCAGTGTTTCAAGCAAGTAATGGCTGGTTCAACAAATTTAAAATGAAGTATCCTTTACATAATATTAAATTCAATAAAGAACCAGCTGGTGCAGATAAAGATACTGCAAAGGTGTTTATTTCCTCATTGCCCAGAATTATTGTAAAAGGAGAATATTCGATGTAAGAGACATGGATTTATTTGCAATAAAATGCCTATCATACATTCTTATGAAAGGAAGAACCAGTTGCCCCTGGACAAAAATCTTCTGAAAAGAACTTGATGTTGTTTCTTGGTGGAAATCTTTGCAGATGATTTAAAACTGAAGCTAGTGTTAGTTTATCGAGCAGAAAATCCCCAAATATTGACAGGGAATGATAAAATATTGCTTCCATTTGTTTGGAAATCAAAGAAAAAAAAAAAGGCTGTATCACTGTGTTAGTATTTCAAAATTGTAGAGAATTTTTATGTATAGATGCTGCTATGTGCAGAGACTGCTGGATTAGTGTTTTGATCAAAATGAAAAGAAACTCTTGCCTGTAATAACAGGAACACCAACTGCTTGTCTTTAAATAAATGTTTTATTATATTGTTTGGATCAAGCTTCTTAAATTGTAGTCATAGCTCTCTTATTCATAAATTCTACAAATTACTATTAGTTTAGAATGCAATTCAAGAAGATCTGAAATAATTCAAGAAAAATTGGTTCACATTTCATTAATCTTAGGCAATGCTCCAGAACCCCTAAAATTTCTGCAGACTTTGTACCTGTAAATCAATGTTATATTTCTTATTAATATTTTGTTTCTTCCTTCCATTACTACCTGCCTTATACAACCACCCATGAATCAAGCACTACATTTAGCTATGGATAGCACATTTAAAAGATAGTATATGAGGATGGTAATTAATGAGACTATCAAAGCAACTGGCAGAAAAGATGGGCCCACAGTAAGAGATTTTTGGAATAACTATAATAAAATGGAATACAATTAGCATTGCTAGAGACTCATGGGCTGAAATAAAAGAGTCAATAGTGAAAGACTGCTGGAGACAGTTGTACCTGCAAATAATGACTGATTTTGTAAATTCTGAGAAAACTCCTGAAACTACCACAGATGAAATAGCCTAATGAATGATTTAAACTTGGACATCAGCAATGAAGATAACAACTGAATCTCCCTCAGTACCTCTGTCAAATGAATGTTGAATTGAGTAACAAGAGTTAAATGGAATACACAGAGATAGTGAAGAAGAAAAATTGTAAAGACTTTGTGACAATAAAAAATGTGAATGAAACATTTCATGCCTCTTGAAAAATTTGTGACTCTCATAGAAGAATGTGATCCCAATGAAAGAACAAGTATACCTCAACTACATAAGGCCATTAAGACAGACACAGCACATTATAGAATTCTTTATCGAGAAAAACGAAAAGATGGTATTCAACTATTTCTTGACAAGCATATAAAGAAAACACCTAAAAGTTCTTAAACTTGCCCCATTAACTTAAATATGCATATTGATAAATAATTATTTTAAAATAAAATTTTTAATATTTTTTAACAACCCCTGTACTTTCCAAAATTCAGTATCAGGAACCAATTAACTATGTGCAAAAGACAAAGGCTACCAATACTAAAGTGGTTCAGTTTTTTTTAGTAAAGATGTACATGTTTTTATAACTTTGTTTATATTTTATTTATTTGAATAAGTATTTGAAAAGAGGGGAAGCTTGTAACATCGTTAGTTGTGAAATTTTTAAATGAATAGTTTAGTACAGTGAGCATAACAAATTTGAATTTCATTTCCCGTATCTCACTCTGGAAGTTTTGCACTATAAGGGGATAATCAAACAATTTCTTTCGGTACCTTGAAGTTGCAAATGTGTCCAGGGCAACTTCAGGTTTCATTATATAGATTGTTCTAGTTGTATGGTTATTAAAATATATTTGCACTTAAAATCATTTGGAAAATGTGCATTACGCAACAAAAGTCCACTGAGCAGTGAGGATTTTTTGTTTGGAGAGGCTGTTTCTAGTATTAAAATCAGTGAGTTTTCCCTTCTTTTTGTTCTAGTATTTCAGTTGCCACATCAGTTAACCCTTTATACTCGAGAGGTGACTCTCGAACACCACTCCGTTTGATGCTCGAGTAGTAACAATGTTTATTTAGGTTTAGTTTGTGCAATATTGCTTTGTGAATGTATTCACCAATATATTCATATAAAACATCTGTAATCTTTGATCTTAACTAAGCTTTTCAGATTTATTGTTATACATGTGTCTGCAACATTAGTTCAAACTCACAGTCATGTTAATAGGAATATTATTTTCAAAGTTATGGAGCCTAATAAACATGGAATATGATGAAGGAATCAATTCAAAGGAAGACGAGTTCAATTTTTCATTGATAAAGAAAGAAATTATGTCTGTGCATGGATTACTTGACAACAGAGAGAAAGAAAGCCGTGAAGAAAATAGCAATGAAATAAGAGGCATAAGAAGACAAAACATAACTTTATAGTAAAATAGCTTAGTTAACTTGAAGGTAATAGATAGTGAATGCGACAGTCATTCCACTGAAAATTCTGAGTAGATAACCTGCGCAGAATTCAAAGAAATACAAGAATACCATTTACCTCCGAAAGAGCTGCAGGACCACAGATATCTTTAGGTATAAAAAGAAATTAGATTTCTTTAAATTGCATGTGAAATCATTTTAAGTTAGCTGTAAGAAATTCACTAAATTTTTGGAAAATCATCTCAAGTTGCTGTTTCACCCCAGTGAAAAAGGCCTAGAGAGCAAAGAGTTAAGGACAATGTCCTAATAGCCTTGGTAGAGGTTATCCTACTGCATGCAGTCATGGTGCCAGAATTATAAAGCAATAATTGGACACATTTTAAAGGAAGGTCTTTTAGCTGTGCTCCAAGTCTCTTATTATATATTTTTTTAATATTTTGTCATGTGGCATCATTGCTAGGATATTGATTCTTATCAGCCAAAGCTGGGATGAATTGGATGTAGCAGACATAACATTACCTTTTTATTAACTGGTATTCTTAATTTGGTTTATCAACGTAACAGCTGCTTTAATATTATAATAATATCAATATATATTTTGAATCTCTTGAGCTTGTTGAGCTGTACGACTCTTCAATGGAAACTTTTTGATTAATTTTCATATCTAAATTATTTTAATAATTTTTATGTACATGTAATTCTTTTAATTTGAAATAATTTCTGTAATGTGTTTTATTTCCTTTTTATTATATATTAAAATATTTTCTTAAATATAATGTCAGGACAGAGAGCAAGATCGAGCAGAAGGACCAAATAAAGATAATGGTAAAATTCAGATGCCTTTGCCAATACGATCTCAGAGCTACAACAATGTTTCTTCCAAAAGTGCCTCTGATACATCTGAAACAGCAAAAGGGTCTTCCTCTGAAGAAGTTTTGCAACCTTACATGGTTAGAACACGCTCAGATTCTGGCCGTCCATTAACTGACCAGGTGTGATTTTATTTTTTTTGTCATTATATTACTATTTTAAAAACTTTTGGTATATATATTAATTAATATTGATAAGTTGTATGACCTCAGTTCAAGGGAGGGATATGCAGGTGAGTTTGAGGTTATGTTCATTATTAAGATTCAGCTAGCACAGACTAGTTTGGCAAAACAACTTCATAAAATTCTTTTAATTCTGCAAAAAAAAATGTTTGCAAATTGAAATATGTATTAAGGTAATTTACTGTTTTATCTAATTTTATCTATTATTGAAACGTTGAACCAGTTCTTAATTTTTTTTTAATTCCAGTACTATACAGGTTATCATAAATTAAGGAAAAACCGCAGAAATAGCGATAACTCCCTCAAAAATAAGCCAAACCATGTAAAATTTGAATGTGTTGCCAAGTAAGAGTAGCTGAGTAAAACTGCAATACGCAAATTAGTGGTGCCGCACTCGAAATATGTCATCTGTGAGGAGTATAAAAGTCCATGTTTGAGAGCAAGCCCACATATTTCACTGTGATAGTGACATCAGAAATCTGAGATAGCCAATTCGTAACAATGAATTCCAGGCATCATTTGCCTGCAGAACTATGATGGAGAGCCATTGGGAGACTAGAGGCAGGTCAAGTCAAACAAAAGTGACCAGATGGCTAAATGAAAGTCCTTCTATGGTTCATACACTTTGGAGACAATTTCAAACCACAGATTTGGCATCTAGGAGGTTCAGCCAAGGATGGCCAACTGCTACGACAACATATCCACTGGACGCCTGATCAATAGAGGACTGTTCTGTTTACAGATGAGTCCAGGTTTAGTCTAGAAAGCGATAGTAGGCATTATTTGATATGGACAGAACCTAGAACCCGTTATCGTCCGTCAGACATCCATGAAAGAGATGCATACGGAAGAGGCAGTGTCTGTGTTTGGGGTGGCATGTCTTTGGGTGGACGCACAGACCTCCACATCTTTACAAGGGGAATCGTGAATGCTCAGGTTTATAGAGATGACATCCTTGATGCTTATGTGTGCCCATATGCCAGAACAATAGATGATGCTTTCCTGTTACAGGACGACAATGCAAGACCACGCAGGGCTCGGATCGTAGATGATTATCTTCAACATGAAACAATTATGCGCATGGAGTGGCCAGTTCGATCCCCGGACTTGAATCCTATCGAGCACATTTGGAATGCTGTAGGGAGACCACTAGCTGCTCTGAATCCGCCCCCTCAGATCCTTGCCGCTCTTGCAGCTGCTTTGCAAGAGCAATGGTTCTCGCTTTCTATGGAACTGGTAGACAGCATAATTGAAAGCATCACATATCACTGTATGTGCTGTGTATTGCTTCTAGAGGCGATCATATTCCATATTGAAGGTACTTTTCTTATAGCAAACTGACACCTTTGATTTTTTCCATCTTGTACATGTGCTAATTTCTATACTATCATAATTGTCTGGTAATTTCTTTTTATGTTATTTGATACCTTACTATATGTTGTATATTGTGGGTAAGTTTAATAAAATTCTACATGTAACTTTTTCAGTAGTCATGATTTTTGTGATTTTTCCTAAATTTATGATAACCAGTGTAGGTATGGAATGCTTTTGCATTCCATAACCTAAATAAGACCTAAATCATGATTTATTGCATAATTTATGATGGTGTGTCAGCTAAATACAGGCAATCTGTCTTAACCCACATGACTTCACTGTTTTCATATAAGGTATCTTTTCAGATAATATAATATGTGTTTCTAGAATTATTTGTTCGTATTTTGTGACAAAAATTGTAGAAATTGCACCATGCAAAGTCTCTCTTGGTCATGTTTTTCGATCTATCAGCTGTAGTTACATAAATTGTGTAGAAAATCATACAATTAAGATTAAAATGCATATGCGTGATTTTATATTTAAAAAAAATATTTTTTAATTATTTTATGTATATCATGTGAAACTTAAAAATTTCTTGAAGTATTCTTTCTTATTATATAAATTTGTATTTCTGCCTACTTTTAAGATTGTCACCAGAATTTAAAAAATTCACTGTGTGTACACTGAAGAGGAACTAGAGGCTTTTGTGTTCGTTCACTATAAACAGTGTTTCACTTTTTCATGATTTTCTCATGCCATCATCACTTTTTTAATAAAATGAAAAGAGTTTAAATGTTATCTGGTAGTTTAATGATCTCTCTATATATATTATGTAACTCCCATATTTAGAACATTTTGAGCATTTACACCGTATTGGGCAGTATATATTTTCTTTGGCTTAGAATTATTGCTGGCGAATTTGTCTTTTTGTCACTAGATATGTATTTTAAGCCTAGCAGACATTTGAGGTACATTTAGTCTAATATGTGCAAACCCCCCCCCCAAAAAAAAATCTCCAATTGTAAGATGTTTCACTGTGTAAAACAACCAATTTTGGTATACACTATATGCTTTGTAATAGGTAAGCTGTAAGTACCTCTTACAGTAATATAAAATAAGTGTTATAATATAACCTTCTAAACATTAAAGTGAAAATGAAACTTGTGCATTGATTCATATCATTCATGTATTAATCCTAAATGATAAAATATTCTCATAGCTGGATTGGGCTCTTTAGAGCTTGGAATATGAATATTATTATGGTACACTTCGCAAAAAAAAGAGGGTGCAGTTCTATATCTCCCATTCTACTGGGCCGATTGATGAAATTCAAATTCCGTGTTCTATGTCTCAAAAGCGCGACTTGGGCTATATATTAATTAGATTTATATATAGCTTTGTTCTGGTATAGGTATTTTGACACAAAATGGGACTCTTTCTGAAATAACATACCAATTTTGCTCCATATTTCAATTCTACGACTTAAATTATGCCTAAATATTAAATTTTGTAAAATTTGATGTGAAATTTACAGAGAAATTCAACAATTTAACTTGCCGCATTTTTTTCAGTTTGAGCCAAGAATAATTCACTTGGCAAACTTCTTAATATATGCAACCTTTTTTCCTTTCCCTTCCATTATGCAGGAGCAGGAAAAAAGTCACATTGTACCTACTTTCAAATAATTTTAACAAAGTGCATAAACCAGATTTTCATTATTATCGTTTTCAACAAATATGCCAAATTTCAAAACGTGCCAGTATATGAATTCATGTATATCTTTTGAAATTTGGAATAAAATGCTGTAATTTTTTGCAGATATGCTTACAAATACATCTACTTTAAGATGATTGTAAAAATTTTATAGGGTATAATTCAATTTTTTTTGAAAAATTTATAAAAATTATTTAAAAATACAAATTTTAAAAATAAATCATAAAAAATGGGTGAATTTTATTTGGAATAAACCTAAATTTTGAACTGTGTAGGAAGGAATCAAATAAGTTTCATAAAAAAAGAGATATTAATAAATACATACCAAACTGAATTAACATTGAGGAGCTAAAATTTTGAGAGCTATTTTTTTTAAAAAACTACTCATGCGATTTTTACAAAACTTTAGAGTTTGGCATAATTTGAGTCGTAGAATCAAACTATGGAAAAAAGTTGGCATTTCATTTCAGAAAAAATCCGATTTTGTGTTAAAATACTGTAGTCAGTATTAAAAATGAAAAGTTTAAAAGTATTTGGAATGGAAATCTGTACTTTTTAATATTAATCCAAACATGTTTGCAAAAATAAATTAATTTTAACTACTTAGATATTTATATGTATATATTTGTGCGTGTGGCCTTTTTTAGGCTTTATTTTTCAGTTTTTTGCCTAAAGCATTTTCTATGATTTCTAATTTGTGTTTTTATTTTGTATTTCTTTTTTGTATTTTATTTTTGTAGTCCTGGGGTTTGCGAATGCATGTAGTTGAACATAAGGTCTGAACATTTAAGAACCACTTAAATGTTGAATATTTGATTTGAAAATAGTAGTTTAGACTCTCATATGATTCAGAGGAACGAAACATGTATTCGGAACTCATTAATTAACTTGGTTTAGGGCTTCAAAACACTTTTACCTTGCAAATTCTATTTGAAGGCATTAAGCAAAGGAGTTTTTTATTTTTTATTATTATTATTATTTGTATTATCTTCAGTATTGTATACATATTTAAAGTTTATTTTTACTTGTCCTTTGGGGTTACAACTTTAAATGAGAAAGAATTGTAAGGGCCTTCAAAGCTATTAAATTATATACAATCATTTAAACTGATATTTCCTTTATTTTGATGATTATATATATAAATATGATGCATCCATATTTCAGGAAATTTTGGCTCAAGTGACTGTTAGAAATCTTGATACAGGAGAACAGATTCCCTTAAGTTTAGCTGAAGAACACTTACCAAAGTGTTTAAATCCTCTATCCTTGCATATCATGAGATTGACATCTGAATATGTAAGGTAAGAAAATATTCATCTTATGAAAAATAAATATTTTGTTTTAGGAAAATTAAGATTTTTTATAAATAAATTAAATTTTAAAATATTTTTATATCTTTTATAGTACATCAGTTAATTT
>KK117700.1:551446-572531 GCA_000611955.2 Stegodyphus mimosarum
TGGAAGTCACACCTACTCCTCCAAAAGAGCAGTTTTTAACACCTGAATGGTTCTGTGTGAGGGTTGGCATATTGCAATAGCCCTTCCAAGAGCATCCCGAGCGTATTCAATAGGATTAAGATCAAGAGATTTGGCTGGCCTTGATTGCTTTCCATATAGTCATCAACCAGGTTTCCCTATGTGGTATCGCATTGTCATCCATAAAAATTAACTCAGGCCAGCAAAAATCCCTGAAAATTTGCATATAGGCCTTTAGGATCTCCTGCCTGACCTTTGGGCATTCACGGAATCACTGTCAAACACATGGAGCGGTATACTAGTATCTTGCCTGATCCCTGCCCAGACCATAACTTCTCCACAACCATATTGTCCCTTTTCATGATGTTGCTGGAATGGTATCAGGTCTCAGGTTCCCTCCATATCAATAATTGCTGAGAATCAGGTTGTAGACTGAATCTGTACTCATATGTGAAAAGAGTATTAGCCCATTGAAGCTGTATCCAGTGATGGTGTTGTATGCACCATTGTAAGTGCTCTCTTTTTTAAGAGTGAGTGAGTGGGATGCAAATAGTGGACTTTCTGGCATACACTCCTGTCACATGGAGCCTTATGGCAACTGTCTTTCTTGAAACTGATGTTCCTGTGGCAGTAGCACAAGACAATTGTGGGGTTGTAGACATCCTCTGGCACCTCTCAAATACTGGTCATCATTGGTCGTTTGGCTCCTAGCAACCTTGTCCTAGTCTTCTGGACACTGTCTCGCTGTTTTTAATTTGTTTTCACAAATTCCAGATGACACTTGGTGTTACATCCAGTTCTCTTGCAACCTAAGCTTGGGATTGCTCTGTGTCAAGCCTACTCACAATTCTCCATCTCATACCTTCGTCTAAGTGATGATGTGTACTCATTTCATACAAAAAACAGCAAAAAACAATAAGATTATTCAAGAAAGGCAATAAAAATCACTACCCTATTGCAGAGCGGAATGAGCTGAGCAGCTGGACACAGACTTTTATACCTCCTGCTCGCATAGCAATGCCCACAGGAATATGTAAAGTCATCACAGCAACACCAGTGCCACAATGACATTATATGGCAACCATCTGTCCAGGTTTTGTGTGGTATTTTAGGAGAAATGTGAGAAAATGTTTTCCATCTCTTAATTTTCTCCACCAGTGTACTTAGTATAGCATGGTCTATGTGCGTTTTATTATCCTGCAGTCTAAAAACTAGGATTCATGCCGAAGCTGCAGGATACTGAAATATGGCATTTGTTTTTACTGCCACTGTTTGTGGTCATTCCTTCTCCTCCTTGGTACTTAAACCATTACATGTGTTGACTGATCTCACTTATCTGACCTAAGAAGAACAATGCCACGAATTTTATCATGACAAGGAGTGCAAGGTTACTTTTGTTGTTGCCACCCCAGTTTTGAGAGAGAGCACCTAGGGGTAGGTCCAAGGGTCTCCCACTCATCATTCCATGTCACCAAACTACATGAGAGGACTTTCAGCTCACCATGTATTGAGAATGCCTCCATCCCACAAAGACACTATACATTTATGACATCCTTGCCTTTTCCAGAATTTGATCCTGGGCCTTTCGATTTGGCAGTCAGAGTCACTAACCACTATCCTGTCTTTAGCGGCATCAGTGATTTAATTATATAGTCTCTATTGGTCCATTAACCCTCTTGAGACCATGTGACTTAACTTTAAGATGTTCTATCAGAACAAATGGTAGTCGAAAGGAATCGTCACAGAGGATGGAGATTTTGCGTTGCTAAGCCTGATTTAAGGGGAAAAAAATTTAAGTCCTAATTTTAGGTACCCTTTTAAATTATTACATAAGCTATCATAGATGTTAATACAGGAAGATATGTGCTTACTTTGAGAAAGAATTCTTGAAAATGCTATTCAAATTATTACGAAGTTTTAATTGACAAAATGCATTAATAAACTTTAATATTAATTGAAAAAGTACAAGAATACTAGAAGGAACAAAATCTTTCACGGGAAGTGAAAGGCAGGCACTCAGTGAGTTCAGTCTCTGACACATTGTCCGTATTAGAAATATTAGGAATATCATACTGTTTAGAAAATGAACCATTGCTCTCATCCATGTCACTAATTGACTCATTTACTATGCAAGTATGTTGTCCCTCTGATAAGTAATGCCTGCTCACCATAATAAACTGAAGTCTTCCTGAAATAAAAAAAAAAGTACATAAAATATAAGCAACGTAGCCCCACATAGTAACTCTAAAAAACCCTACATAGTAGTGAAAAAAAGATTCGAAGGGATATCAGATGTTTGCATCACGTGGCGAGTAAAAGAGCCGAGCTGTGTTTTTTTACATTATGCTCTACAACATCTGACACCAAGTTAGGCAGGATGTGATCAAACTGGAGGTTAGGATCCTAAAACTATGTACAGTTCAAAAGTAACAGACACATGACACCATCTAGTGGTCTTTAAAAAACAGTTGGTTAAAATCTTGCATGTCATTTTTGCTGAATATCAGGGTAACCATGGAAGGACTATATGTTAGTTACATGAAGGTTTTCTTTCACTATATAATGGCCCTCTCTTCCTTGGCATTTATATTTTGCAGCTGATAACCAGTTAATTTCTTTCATTTAAAACATATCACTTAACATTACAAAGTGCTGATAACTGAAACCATATTGGGTTCACTTATTTCATAATGAATGGATGACTACTTGATAACTATGTACTACATTACCCATAAAAGGGATAATCTACCCAGTAAAATTATTTTGCCACTTTAGTATAAAACTACTTACTGTTTACTATTATTTTGCCAATGGGCATATTTTGTGGTTTTCCCAGTATGCAAATTAGATACGAGCCAGTTTACCTTAGAAAGTCTTTCACAAAGGAACCATCCTTTAGACAGGTAGCCCTCATGTGCTTTGCTATAACCAAATAAACCAAACCAGACCTGATAGATTTGCGAAAAGTCTGTATTTCTTTGTGATTTTATTTATTGTTTTAAATTTCTTTGTCGTAGATGCATAGAGCTTCTATCTTCTGAAAGACTTAATTTCTTCATTTAAGTGATTTTCCTTGAGGTCCCAAAATTTACATTTCTGAGAAATTATTGTTCAAAATTAAGTTTGAAGCTAGACTTCAAATGCTGGGGAGCTTTGATTTTTATGAATTACTTGTAGCTTTAATGTTTTATCCCCTAGGAAACACATTATTAACTTTTTTAGTCATTTAAAGGATTTTTGAATGATAATTCAATGAAAATATTATATTTACTTTTATTCATTAAATATTCAGTACTGTAAAACTTTCTTATATTAAAAAAACTTTCTTATATTAAAAATTTGTCTTACATGTGCTGCATCCATTTATCATGATGCTGTCTTTCTGTATAAATTAAATGTATAGTAAAGTAAGCAGCATTATTCTATAGCAAACTCAGTATGTGTTAAATAATAGTTAATTCATGTGGCTAAAATTATAAAAGTTAAATATTATTTTTCCTAAAAAAATTGTTTCCAGTTTTAATATTGTCAATCAATCAAATGGCTGCAGCCAAAAAATATTATTATTTACCCAGATTATAGTCCTGATGCTTAAATGGGTTGGCTACATAAGATTTTTATGATTTTCTTCATAGCACGAATATAGGGAAATTTTAAATTCTCTATGAAGATATCCTTCCCCACATGCAGCTTTGCTATTATTGATCAAATTTAACTTTTTGATTTCAATTTGGTTCATTTCAAGTAATATCTGTGAATGATGTCTAATATATCTTAAACAAAAAATACGAAAATTTAATTTAATTACTTCGTTATTGAATTCAGTATTCAGGTTTAAATCTGAAAATGCTTTGTCATTTCATTTTTGGTGTAAGAAAATTATCTTCATCATAAAACTAGCATAATGTGATTTGTGTTTAATGGGGGAGGGGGATATTTGTAAGCTTAATTATTATAGCATACTTTCTGTTTTTATGTATATTTCATCAGGCTACTGCTGGTCAAGACCATGATCTTCGCATTTGGGTATTGAAAGATGCTTATAAATATTTTGATGATATGAGACAAAAATTTAATTCAGAAGGTACCTTTTTTTCAGTTTATTTTCTAAATAATTGAATTTTAAAACATTTTTATAATTTACTTTAAAATAGATTGAACCTTTTTTATTTAGCACTTACAGAAATTCATCTGAAGTTTCAATGTACTGTTTAATTAATAATACAAAAATACACTGCTGGCCACCGTAAATGCAACACCCTGAAGGAAACATGCAAATAACATGAAATTTACGACATGCATTAGCGGAGGTGAGATATTCAAATGATTAGAATTTCAGCGTGCCTGAGGCGCCATTTCAAAGCGCTATTTAAGGTTTGGGGCTTTCGACAATTCCAAGTTTGGCAAATTGTGTTTTTCTTGTGGTTTTTTTAAAAAAAAACGATCAGTTATGCCTCGTAGTAGACAGCGATCATCGTTTGATCAAGTATCCAAGTTCGACAAAGGAAGGATAGTGGCCTACCGAGAGTGTGGATTTCTTTCAGGGAAATCGGTAGTCGTGTTGGACGAAACCAAACACCTGTAATGCGGATATGTGACCATTGGATGCAGGAGGGTATGAAGGGCCGACGTGTTCGATCGCATCCACCTCAGTGCACCACTTCACTTGATGACAGGAACATCGTGCGCATGGCAATGGCAGATCGCTCAGTCACATCACGAATCATAGCACAGCACGTTCAGTCTGTAACGCATCATCCAGTGTCTGCACGTACCATTCGACGCCGTTTACAGCAGAGTGGTCTGTCCTCAAGACGTCCATTGCTTCATCTACCCTTGACGCAGAACCACAGACATCTCCACCGCCAATGGTGTGATGAAAAAAGGATGTGGGTGGCAGAATGGAATGAAATTGTCTTTACTGACGAGTCACACTTCTGTCTGCAACACCACGATGGTCGGATTCGAGTCTGGAGACACCGTGGAGAGAGGATGCTGAACAGTTGCGTTATGCACCGCCACACTGGTCCTGCACCTGGTATTATGGTATGGGGTGGTATTGGATATCTCTCTCACACTCCTCTAGTACACATTGCCGTTACAGCCAGCGCTACATCTCCTAGGTGTTGGAGTTAGTTGTCCTTACCTTCGGGGCTTTCCCACAGCCATATTTCAACAGGATAATGCGCGACCACACGTAGCACGCATTGTCCAAGGGTTCTTGCTTCCGTGGCCAGCTCGCTCTCTGGATCTTTCGCCGATAGAAAACGTGTGGTCCATGATTGCTAAACGATTGACCCAGATTACATCCCAAGCTCCCACATGAGATCAACTTTGGCAACGTGTGGAAGCTGCTTTGTCTGCTGTACCCCAATAACACATCCAAAGTCTCTTTGAATCAATGCCGAGGCATGTGGCGGTGGTGATCTCCAACAATGGCGGCTACTCTGGCTACTGATTCTGGAAGGAACCACGCTTCACAGAAGTCTATAAATTTAATCATTTAATACTTGGTCAATATGCTATCTACTAAATAAATTTTGTTATGACATCTCTTTTCTTTCTAGGTGTTGCAATTTGAGTGGCCAGCAGTGTATATATTTATTTTCAAAGCCCATGAATGTTTGAATTGATTGTTAAAGAAATTTTTGCAATTCTTTCTATTCTCAAATGCATTTTGTTATTTAATTTTTTTCCCCATTTCTAAATGATTTAAACCATATTCATGAGCATGGATAGATGCAACCTATTCCCCATAGATTTTTACTAGTGATCTTTTTTAAATCTAAAATAGTCCCTTTAAAAACATATATGTGTGTGTTTGTGTAAGATATAATGGAGATACGACGGGTGCGCTAAGAAATAATTGGCAACCTTAAAATTGACTATTCTAAATTTGGTATTCTCCCCCTAAATTCATCTGTCCTTCTGAATTTGAGATCTTTCCGTGTTACATAATAGTGCTTGAAAAATGGAACTAAAACCTAAAATTAACCAATCATAGCTTAGTTATACTTATGCACCCTTTTAGTATAAATACTGCATTGCAAGCAATTATGTCACTTATATATATATGTAATGCCATAAATGCCATTTACTTAACTCCATTTTAAAATGGAATAAAGCAGTTTTAAGTTGCTATTTAAGATGATGCCTTAAATTAATTTCAAGTTTGCATTTAAATCAATGTATATAACATCAGATACTTATATGCTTCTTTTGTAATCACGTTATATGTCCTGAAGTTTTGTTTTCAGAGTACCTTCCCTGTGGAAACAAAGGCACTCTTTCTGATAGTTTAATTAAATTTGATTTTCATTCATGCTTTTATATAACAATTACAAAAACAGTCAGGCTTCAGTGGCTTCAGATAATTAGTCACTGATGAGCCTTCTTTAGAATCCATGTGTTGCCTAGAATTTTAAACCACTGAGCACTGGTAGTTAATCCTTTGTTCAGTTTCTGGCTCCAGAAAATGCTAGCTTCATGGAATTAGTCTTCCATTAATGAAACATGACAAATGTAGAGAATTGGGGAGCTTTTAATGTATAAATTTTAAATGAGTATATGCTAAGTTTCTGATATCCTTAGATTTTAGTTGAACATATAGTTCTGTAAAGCTCATTTTATTTTATTTGAAATCTAAAGCTGAAGGTGCTTTAACCAACATTGAATATGCCAATAATAAGTGATGTGTAATAGCTCAAGATTTTATACTTATTATTCTTTAATTTGTGGAATTGTGTATAATGAAAAATACTCTAGAATATGAAGTAATTAATTTTTTCTGTCTCCGTGTTTCCACCTTCTTAGGTAAGGTATCTCCTGTTCCTTCTCATCCTGATGTTTGCTTTGATGGCACAACCAAAGGAGTATGTTTCTTTTTCTTTTTTCTTTTTTTTAATTTATTTTAATACTTTTATTTTTGAAATAGAGAGGTGATTTAAGCTGGAAGGAAATTTTATTTATTATTACCCTTCACCATGAATATCCATTCTTCCTTTTTTGACCTTTGAAATTGTATTTTTGGTAACCAACAGACTGATATACTCTGCTTGTCATATAATGCAAGTTAAATGTAGCCTGCAGTTGTCTAAATATTTAAAAATCACTGTTTGCTATGCTTTGTAAAAACAGGAAATAGATAAATATTGTACAATAAAATTCTGATTAACTCAAGCAGGGCAACAAGTCATAAATGAAAGTAATAATAATTAGTAAAATAATTTCATAGCACATTGTAAGTGAAATTTTGCAATTCTGTGCAGAAATTTCTGTGCCAGCTGCTGATGCTAATAGCAAGAATTTCTGAAATGGAATCTTATCATTACTTTCAGAGCATTACGAATACTTCTTATTTTAATAGTTTTTTTTTTTTAAAGTAAATACTGATTCTTTGTTTCTAACATCATATGTGTGGCATTGGTGTATTAATTTAAAAGTAATTATTGTAACAAACAAAATTAATTCCTTTTATTGAAAACATAAATTTTGAAATTTATTTTACAAAAAATATATTCTAATTTTTAAAAAAAATTTTGTGGGTCTGCAAAAATACATTATTAGTATATACATTTATTAGTATAAATTGTGTAAAATTAATAATTTGGCTCTTTAGCTACCTTTTTGCTTGGCATATGTTACTAACTGAAACATTCTGTCAAAGTTCATTGCAGATTTTACACCTGTTGAATAACTTTTAACCCTGATGCTGACCTTGCATATACGTTTTTATTATTTTTTGTTTTCATCACCAGATGACTATCATCTCATGACAGCTTGAGAAATGACTTGTTCAATATTGTTTAAAACAACTGTTATTTTTTTAATTAGTAATTGAATATTAAACAGCATGGTAAGCTTTTTTGTTGACATTATGCTTGGTGACGATTACAGATTTCAGCCAACTGCTCTGTAAAGTGTTGAGAGTGTTGACGAGGTTAACAGAAATTTCTTTCCATATGAAAAAAATAATAATAATAATAAAGAGATTTTATAATTGATATTCATAGGCCAAAAGCTTATATTTAGTGTTTTTTAAATTAAGAATAATTGATTTGTTGTGCCAGTAAACATTATATATAATGTCTGAGTTTATTTATTCAGGACTTTGATAAGTCTTAAGCATATGCAGGAGATAATACATAATTAAGGTAATTCAGGCTTCTTTGCAATACAAACAAGACAAAATTTACCTGAAGACCATTTTGTCAGTTGCTAATCTTATGATACATTAGCAATAATGTATAATGGGTGCTAGCTGAATTTTACGATGATTATTGCAAATTTGAAGGTTTTCAAATATCACATAAAAGAGAGTGAAATTTTTCATTTAATGGAATTTGTGGAGAAGTGGTAATAAATGAATATAATGTAACAGAAATATTCCATTGCAAAGACAATGCCATAATCAACTAACGGACATCGAAATCTGTAGTATGGTTCTAAATCCAGAAAATATCATTACGATAATGAAGAAAGTGATAAAGAGTTTGCTCAAAATGAAAAAATTTTAATCAAAAATTTAGTTAGCATTCTTGGATAACAAATAACTTAAAAATGAAGTTTTATAACTAAACAAAAAGTTATGTCTTTCTGTAAAATTAGACAGAACATATAAAGTTGGAAAATGAGGAGCTTAAAAAACTGCATTAATAAATATTGACTTTATTTATTTTATTTTGAATCCCTGAAGATAAAAAATGCTTCATTATTTTGTAATTTTAATTTTATAATTTCTACATATCATCTTACAAAATGTTAAACTGATGTTTTAAAATCGGGAATTGCTAAAGTCTCATTGAATCCAGATCTCAGACTTTCTTTTGTAATCATTATGTAATCTTATAACTTTATTTCAGTATTTAAAAGAAAAACAGGTTCATTTCTACAACAGGAAAGTGCTGTAAATACTACAACAAATTCACTTAACATATACAGAAAATTATTATACTATAAGTTCATAAATAAATGGAAGCAGCATAAAATGCATATTTGAGTTATAACATATTTTAATGTTCTATATCAGTTAAATAATCAGTTTTCTCAATTGAATATATAGTAAACCATTTTTAAGGTCACCAGATGATTTGGGTATTCAGTGGTATATGGAGATGGCTGTTTCTGAATGATTACATTCAGTATCAATGTTTGTTGATGTGCTCAGAAATATTGCTCACTGTCAGAGATGGTTATCTTAAAAAGGTGATTACCACAAGAAGATTCAATGTAGATATGAATCAAAACAAAGCATATCTTTCATATGCTGCTATGTATAAATGTTTGGGAGAAATACTGCAAATATTAGACTGTAATCCTTTACCTGATCTTTAGTAAACGAAATGAAAATTACATAAAGTAGACTGGGAATGCTTAAAATTATTATACATATTTTTAGAAGTCTGGTAAAAGTAGTTAGACCCCCTGATGACAATGTAGCAAAAAAGGTAAATTTTATTTTCATTTTTAGTATATTTTGCCTCCCTATTCCTTGCAATTTGCCACTGTGCTCCTCCCCCCTTTTTTTTTGTTTGTTTTTGCATATGGTTTATTCTGAATTGAATAGGGAATGAATTTTTAAATATTTTTTTTATTTATATGTATATACACTGATGGGAAAAAATTCTCAACACCAAGAAAAAATTAATATAGAGTAATCAAATTTTGGCAATACATTTGTTTAGGTAACATGTTTAATTGGTTGTTAAATTTTCAAGATCACAGGTTAATGCAAATGTGAGAAGAGCCATTTCGAATGTGAAATGCTGGTCCGTTAATAACTGGTGTAACCGTTAGAATTTTTTAACGTACATATGTCAGTTTATGGGATAGAGTTCCTTGCCTGTTGCACTTGATCGGTCAGTACAGGGACTGTTGATTATTTGTGGTGGATGATGTTAGACTTGTTGTCCAATGATATCCCATATGTGCTCGATTGGAGAAAGATCTGATGATCTAGAAGGCTAAGGCAATACGTTGACACTCTGTAGAGCATGTTGGGTTGCATTGGTGTGAAGGCAAGCATTAGCCTGTAGGAAAGAACCCACTTGAATCTGCTCATGAGTGGCAGCAGAAGAGGTTGAATCACCAGATTTGCATACAAGTTTGCAGTCAAAAGTGCAGGGGACAACCACACAAGAGTTCTTCTGCTGTCATACGAACATAACTCCAGGTGTAGATCCAGTGTGTCTGGGTTGCAGACAAGTTGATTTCAGGTGCTCACCTGTCCTCCTTCTAACCAACACACTGCCATCCCTGGCACCAAGTAACTGATTTTAGCACTTTATTGTGTCACTGTGGTGGCAACTGAAGGTCAAATTTTTGCTGCAGCTGCAGAACAATGTGCCACAGCCATATGCCGAACATGTCAGTCTTCTCCCTCGATAGTGCCATGCGGTCGCCCATTGTTCAAACTCACTGAGCTGTTGATAATGGCTTTTTTATCTTCTTAAAGGCATTCTTGACTAACATCAACTCACTACATCAAATCTCCATGATAAATAATGCTTATGAATTTTACAGCACATATTTAAAGCAAACCTGATTTGCATGTTCATAGTGGTGCTACTAGCGCCACAGTTATGCTTCTAACATGAAATTTGAATAGACATCATCTTTCAGATGTATAAACGCTCCTACCATATTTTATTTATGTGGCAGAACTCCTTGTTAGGATTGGGATTTTTTTTCCATCAGTGTATATAATTCCTGTCTACCTTACAAATCTTAAAAGTTGCAAAATTTTATTGTGCTGATCAAGTGGCCAAAAAGTGTATCAGCAGTATAATTTATGTATAAATAAAAACCATGAAACTTTCGTGATGATTTGTTTATGAAAAAGCAGTGTACAGACAATGGAAATTCATGAGTCCAAAACATTATTGTCTAAACCAGGGGCTGGCAACGAGGCGCTCACAGGTACCTGCTGCCCTTCCCATTGCACCCATGCTACATTATTCTGCTTTCTGTGCAATCTTGCGGTTTTTTGGTTAGTGTTTATATAATATATGTTTAAATTATATATTTTTACATCTATGTGTCAAACAACCACTTTATTGCGTCACCACTGCTCGAAATGATTCATTATCAAGCAGAGCCGACTAAAGTTGGACCCGACCTGGCAGTTCAGCTCAGTGGCCTGTGGTTGATGCATTTAACCATAACCTCTCAGACATAATCACCAGTATGTACAGGCAGAAAGACTTAGCAGTTATAAAAACAAGACAGCTGTCTTTTGTCTGTCTGTCTATCTATCTGTGACAATTTTAATTCATTAGTAAGCCTACTCTAAATTTCCGACTTTTAGATAGGCAGTGAAATCAATAATTACAAGGTATGTAATGTGTATGTACTCTTTCATTGTTTTCCTGTTAGATTCATTTACGTACTAGTTTTACTAATTATCCAGGATGTTTTCTTGCAAAAGATTTGCTTACAAACTGGTGACTGTAACAACTCACAATGAGCAAAGCTAAGTGAGCACGTGGGATAATTTCAATGAAGAGTAGGAGCATCAGTTTTTCGTTATATATCATAAAGAAAAATATATTATGCAACAAAAGTGTAACAATTATAAACTAAAATAACCTTGAGAGATATTTGAAAACAATTCATCTGAAGTTTGACTCAGAATATCCTGAACATTCTAAACTTCGAAGAAATAGAATTTTATCATTAAAGTCATCGCTTTCGAAGCAACAATCTACTTATTTTATTATGTGCCTTCGTTGACCAAAAGGTTGCCGACCCCTCCTCTAAATTATTGCATTAAAAGGCACTTTTCAAACCAAGAACAAAGATTATTGGTAATGCATCCATACATTTCCCTCAAGATCAGTTATTTGTGTCTCAATATTTGCCTTTAATTGATTTGAATCAACTGAATTTTTGTCGTATATCTTACTTTTATGGTAACCCCACAGGAAATAATCAACAGCTGAAAAATCAAGGCTCCTAGGAGGTCCAATAAGTATTGCCTGTTCTTGAAATCACTTGATTGGGAAATAATTGCTGAGCAACTTTGATTGCCTGGCTTGATGTGTGCCATATGGCACCATTTTGCTGACACCAATTTTCTAAATCAAAGCCTTGAAACTGTTGTATAGGTGGTGCAAGAAAATCTCACAACATTGTACAGTAGCGCTGGGTATTAATGGTGAATTCTCTTTCATTTTAATCCTTAAAAAAGTGTGGTCCTGTGACTCCCTTAGAAGACATAGCATCCCATGCGACTACCTTAAGGCTGTGCAGTAGATATTCATGCTTTCTGCGAATATTACTGTCAGACCTGTACCTACAATTTTCCTCATTTATATGGCCATTGAGATGAAAGTTAGCCTCATTGCTTATTTAAAAATGATCTTTTAACATTCTGATTTCATTTTCTTAGAGATAATATCAGATTCTTTCTGTCTAATTGTCATACGACTTCAGTATTTGCAGCATTTCTTACAGATCATAGGCAGCCTGTTTTGTGAATTTTCACTGTAGAAACAGTAGCTTTAAGCATTCGGACCATTAATGATGAAATAAATAAAAGTACTTTATGCACATTTGACATTCATTCACAGATGTCATGATTAATTCTTAAATAAATAATATGCAAGTGATTTAGAAATATAGCAGCACCTCACAGTTATTAGAAGCTTTACTTAAAATATCTAAATCTGCTAAAGAAAACATATTCATATGGTATTGATATATAATAGTGATTCATATACTATAGTGCTTGAAATTCACTAGCTGTATAATTTCTTAACTTTTTATGATCTTGTAAGAAAATGTGTTATATTGGGAGGATTTATATTATTTCTGTTTTTTATAAAGTAATGAGGGCTAAGTTTTAATAATTTTTAACAGTATACTGTTATAAAATGCCCAGCTGCTGAGAGATAGCTTTTCTGCAAAGCAGGTTTAGGATTGCCAGAAAGTGGCAAGGAAAGAAGAGTTGTCAGATTTGGTGCAAAATTGCCCATTTGGCAACAAAATTGACAATATGCCATAGACAGAGCGAGAACATTTTAGAACAAATTCTTACCGATTTTTCTCAGAATGTTCTCGAACACAGGTTAAAAGCTATATAAAATCCTACTTGTATGCAGAGTATGGAGTTTATCAGGAAGAGTATCTTGAGTGTGTTGAGTTCAGTAGTAGTGCTTTGAGTTCAGCTTGAGAGCAATCAACCAAGTTGAAAGTTGTACTTTAGTGCTTTGCCTTGAAGCTGTCTTCACCGTTATAGCCTGAAGGCTGTGTTGCTCATTGTTTTTTGTAGTTTTTCGATGACTGTAATGCATCTTTGGAACTGTCCTGTGTAATACTGAATGATAAATTGTGTTTTGATTCTTCATCAGGTGTCGTCATCAATCACTCCAAATCCACAAACTTGTAGAGTGCCACAATACTGAATCAAACCATAGAAGAGTATTCAATAATTTAATTTAATGTTATTTGCTATGGTTTCTGGTGTATTTTGCTTTTATATGTTATTTATAATTTTTATTCCTTTACTACAGGAAGAAAGTGAAGATAACAAAGGACCATTTCTGTCCAAACCATTTTGCAGGTATCAGGGCCATACTGCTGAATTATTAGATGTATCCTGGTCCAAGGTAATTTTTTCCAGGATCTTAAAATATTTTTTAATAGTTGGCAGTTTTGTGTATTGGCCAACTGTAATTTAACATCTAATTTATTATTTTTACTAAGTTTATTTCTTTCAGTTTTACTGATTTATGTACAAGATCAAAGAACAGTAAATGAATTATCTTTTTTATAATAATGTTTACTATCATTTTATTATTATTTAACGTTTACTATCATTTTATTGGAGTGATTTAAAAATATATACATTTTTATTACATATATGTAAATTATTTACACTTTTCACGAGGTATTTATATACTTTGTCCAGATTGAGAATACTTACAAAAAAATTAAATAAGTGAAGGGAAATTAGTGAATTGTTATTAAGATTGTATGAGCTTGTATTTTGTACAAATGTATTTCAATTTATGAATTAGTATGGAATGGAAAATGTGCATAATTCAAAAATACCTTGAATAGTGAAAACTTGAGAAATGTGTGATAGGGAATAGTACTGGTACGCTCTGCACAAGAAAAGGGGGATAGTTCTTAATCCTCTATTCTACTGCACTGATTGACAAAATTCAACTTTCATTTTTCATGTCTCGAAGGCATATCTGAGTACATATATTAGATTTATATATAGCATCTTTCTAACATAGGTAATTTGATACAAAATTAGGCGTTTTCCAAAACGGCGTACCTATTTTTCCCCATATTTTGATTCTATGACTTATGCTTCTAAATATTAATTTCATTAAAATTTGAGAGAAAATTTTTGAGAAACTTACCAAGAAATTCAAAAATTTATCTTGGTGCACTTTCTTCAGTTTGCAACAAGAATAATTCACCTTGCAAAATTCTTAGTTTATGATAACCTGTTTCCCTTCTACTTTCATTGCTGACAAGCGGGGGAGAAAAAAAATGCATCATTCATTCTTCGAAATACGGGGGTTGGAACTTTAATAGTGGCAACACAGCTGAAAAAACGCTACGCAACAAAACCAAAGAATATCGCGTATACCACACGTGAACTACATACCTACATTACCTCTCAGCAAAAAGACTCGTCCTGCCGCGCATGCAGAGTGACACGAAGAACAGATCCTTGTATTAGCTCGCGGTCTAAAGTAAGTGTTGTCAGGATGTTTTCAAAACAAGAACAACGATGTTGGATAAAAAATTGAATGTGCCAGAGGTCGTACAGCACGACAGTGTCATCAAGGGCTTCAAGAGGCTTGCGGGGAATCTGCATTGCCTTACAGAACCGTAGAAAGATGGGTGAAAGCATTCAATGAAGGATGCCCAAACATGGCAGACATGCTGCGGCCAGGTTGTCCGAGTGTCAGCAATGCAGACGTGCAAGCTGTTGCCGCATTGATGGACAGTGATCGCCGCCAAACGATTCTTCAGCTGGCCGGACAAACAGGATTAGGGCATATGACTGTGCTGCACATTCTGAAGGAACGCCTGTCCTTGAGAAAAATTGCTTCACGATGGGTTCCACATCAATTGACGAAAATGCAGAAATGTCTACGATACAATGCTGCCCGAACCCTCCTGGAGCGCGAAGAAGATGCTTTTTTGCGCCGTATTATTACGCTGGATGAGACTTGGGCCCGATCATACGAGCCAGAATTGAAACGCCGATCAAATGAATGGTGTCATCACGGGTCACCATGACATTCGAAATTTTGTTAGAACCCCAGCAACGTGAAAGTTATGGTGATTCTCGTGTACGACTGTGATGGTGTCATCCTAATGCATACCGTTCCCCTACAGCAGACTGTCACTTTTTTGGAGCACTTTCTCCGACCAGCTTTGAGAAAAAAATGGCGACACTTTCTGCAGAACGCTCCTCTCATTTTGCATAACAATGCTGGGCCGCATGCAGCGCAAGCTGTGACTGATTTGTTCAAGCGAAGGGGCTGGAAAGTGCTTTACCATCCACCATACTCCCCAGATCTAAGCCCTTGTGACTATGACTTAATTCCTAAAATGAAGGAACCACTTCGTGGCACTCGCTTCGAAACTGTTCCTGAGATTCTTGCGGCAGTAGACCGGTCCATTCAAACTGTCAACAAAACAGGCGCTGCTACAGTATTCTGCGACTTCCACATCGTTGGAAATGGGTTGTACACAATGCTGGCGACTATATTGAAGACTATAAAACATGGTGACATGAATCACTTTTGTATTCCTTGTAAATAAATAGTTGCCACTATTAAAGTTCCAACCCTCATAATTTTAACAAACCACATGTGGCATTATTATTGCTTATAACAAATATACTAAATTTCAAAATGAGCCATTATATAAATTCATGTATATCTTCTGAAAATTTAAATGGAAAACTTTTAATTTTTTGTAGGTATGCCAGAAATACATCTACTTTAAAGTGATGGTAAAAACTGTATAAGTTATAATTCAAAAATGGTTTCGAAAAAATGTGGCTATATAAACTGTAAAGGATTTTAAATTTCTTCCCTTGTTTTAAAAACGGTGTTCCGCCTTTTTTGCATAGAATTGGAGTTATGGTCTATTACTTTAAAATAGGAACTTCAGGGTCATTTTATGCTATCCAACTTGCCTTGTAACCATGGAAACAAGAGCTGCAGCAGATGATTCAAGTTGCTTAATGTTTTCTCCCACTCCATTTTTGTTTATCATGTTTTGCTGCATGAAAAATGCATAAATAAAGGCCAGTTTGAACAACTGCAGTCTCAGATGAGATGGGGGGAAAGGTGATGTGTGGCAATAATGATGTATTGCGATCACAACTGAAAAAGGGTTGTAACAGGCTTCAAGTGCCTATTTTAAAGAAACAGGCTATATTTGTATATCTTGGTGTAACAGTTTATGAAAATAAATGCCACATTGATAATGTTAATATAATTTTTTTTTCTTTTCCATGAAAGAATTATTTTATCCTCTCATCGTCAATGGATAAAACTGTCAGATTATGGCATATTTCTAGAAAAGAGTGTTTATGCTGTTTCCAGCACATTGATTTTGTAACTGCGATTGCTTTCCATCCACGGGTGAGTAGTTTTTACAATTTATTTCAAATGATATACTAAATTACATTTTTTTTAAATTGTACTTCATTTGTACTATACTTTATTTGTCTTTATTATCATTCCATTATTTTCATTCTTTTATAGCCTAGTTCTAATTTATTTGAATTGAGAATAGAAAATATCTTTCTAATGCTAATTCAAAGAATCTAGCATTAATAATTCCTCCCCCAATCAATAAAATTGCCCTTTGCCGTAGATTAAAACTGGTCAGATTCATTAGCAGGATTAAAAAAAAATTTAAAACCAGTTCTGGGCGTAAATAAGTAATATAATTAAGTACTAAGTAGCAATAAATTTTTTAAATAAATTTTGTATATGAATATTAACTTGATTGCTGTGTAGAGAGATCTGTGTTGAAATGCATTCAGCATTTGTCTAGACTTGAGTTTGCCTGATTTTTTTACGTAGTCAGTAAGTTAACATTTTCAACTTAATGCTGCACTGTGTAGAAAATAAAGTCCTATTAACCACACCGGAAAATTCGAAGAGATGTTTTAGAAGTTTGCAAAGCCTTTACTAGGTCTAGCTCATAGATGTTATTTTTAAGACTATTTTGAGTGCAGTTGTGTTCCAGTTTTATAACAGTAACCTTGACTTTTAGATTCTAGTTTATATTACCAAGGGCTTGAAATTAAGTTAAATTTTGATGTGGATTTTCTCAATCATAAAGCCACAAGATTGTAAACAAAATAAAATCAGAAAAACTCTATATTTATAATTTCCCCATCCCTTACCCAATAAATTAAAAATTCATGCAAGAATTTATTAAGAAGAACAAAGATTTACATGAAATAAAACCATCTTGCATAAAGCTAATTTGAAAGCAAGGTACATAATATTCGTAGGATATAATTTATAAAATTTTCTTTCAAATATAGACAATTCTGATGTAACAGTCATTAAGGGACTAATTAAAAGTACCATTAAATCATTTATGCCACACCCAGACGGAATAGTGGTTAGGTGATTGTTACTGACGTACTAAAGAGCCCAGTATCGAATTCAGGAGAATGCATACATATTGTAAATATACGGTGTCTTTATGGCATGAGGGCATTCTGAATATATGGTAAGTTGAAAATCCTCTTGTGTAATTTGGTGGGAGACTTTCACACTGCCCCCTGAGGTGCTGTATCTCAAAATCAGGGTGGAATGAATGTATCTTATGGACCCTGAATTGCATGAATTGTATCTTATGGACCCTAAGAACACAAAAGTCCCACAAAATTGGGACTTTAAAAAAAAAAAAAATCAGAGTGTGCGTCTATGGAAATGGGTGCTTGAATATAGTTATGTAAGTCTGAAGTCAAAAACTTTTAAAATTTTAAAAATAAAATTTATATTAAGGAAATTTGGTGATGCCAACTAGCTGAACATACTTATGTAAAATATAAGTAAAAAGCTTTTTAAATTGATTTAAATTCAATACGAGTCCGAGATCCGGACGTCCAGTATCCGGAATGATCTAAAATCTGGACCTCGAAGCCACCACTGACTAATTTTTTTAGATATTTTTGAGGGTATGCTTTTCGCATGCACATTTGATTTTTTTCCCTTCCTTATAAGACATGCAGAAAGTCCCGATTCTTTATCTCACTTTGGCACTAAATAAAATACCTCATTACTGAAGAAATAATCATTTTAGCATAAATTTGTGTCAGCAATAATTTGACTGCGTATCTGCGTGGCATACACCTCAAACCAAAACATTAGAAACGTTGCTGATTTTACAAACTATATTTTATATCCCTCGTGCCATCCTGGTGAGTCATTATTTATTATATTTTCCTTTCATACTTCATGTTTATATCAACACATGACAACTTGAATGAAGACTCATGCAGCAATTCCTAAACATTTTTTTTATATTAGTAATTGAATAACAAAGAGTATTATCCGATTACAGATTTAAATTAAATGCGCTGAGAGATGTTGACGAGGAAAGATTTAACAAAAATTTCTTTCCATATGCTAAAAACAAATTTTGTTAATTATACTTTTAGACCATAAAATTGCATTTAGTGCTATTTGAATTAGGGGTAACTAACTGATGGCCACTCTGGGCGGCAGAATTTAGGGAAAAAGAGAAGTTAATAGAAGTTTTTCTTTGCAATGACAATGCCCCAATCATCAATCAATTAATAGATGGTGAAGTCTGTAGGTTCTAGATCCAGAAAATACCACTAGCGATTGTGAAAAAGTGACAGAGAGGTTATTGAAAAAGAAAAAAATTTGATTTATATGTTAGTCGGAATTCTCGACACAGCAATTACAGGACTTGAACAATGGAACTTAGTAACTGAACAAGAAATTATATGTCTGTAGAATTAAAGAGAAAGTATTAGCACAAAAAACAAAGCAACTTATGAAAGAAATGCCGAATAAAGTAAACATATAAATATTAAGCTCTCCCCCCCTTTTTTTTCGTAAATTTTGATACTTTTTAGATCATAAATCCTTTATTATTTCATAAATCACGATTTCATATTTTTAATTTTATAATTTCTGCTTGCCATCTTAGTAGATTTAAAATGATCTAATATACTGAAAAATCGCCAAAGTCTCGACGAGTCCGGATCTCGGACTTTGAAATGTATTATTATTTTATGAAAACACTTAACAAATATAACACTGCATGTGTAATCTGTATCATGCTGTAATTGAACTAGTATAATGTTACAAGGAGATGTAATTCAGCTGAAAAAAAATATATTGAAAAATAAAACACTGCAACTCAGCTGAAACATTAAAGTTGCATTTTTGAAGTTATTATATTTTATGCTTTAGATAATTTATAAAAAGGAGTATGGTTCATGCTATGCAGCTGAAAAAAAAAATATTGAAAAATAAAACACTGCAACTCAGCTGAAACATTAAAGTTGCATTTTTGAAGTTATTATATTTTATGCTTTAGATAATTTATAAAAAGGAGTATGGTTCATGCTATGATACCAAGAATCATCCGACGCACATTTTCGATTATTGGGCCTATAAGAGCCCCTTTTTATTTTTTGTAAATATAGGTTTAATATAGCATTTTGCTTAAAGAAGATAACCTGGTAAATGATTTGTATTTGATACATCTCAAAGCCGTTATTTTGACTTTCAGCCTCTTTAGCCTCCTAAGGGCCCCCTTTTAAACTTTTTGATGAGTAAGGTATTAATATATAATTTTGCTCAGAATATCTCTTCAATAGAGGTGAAGTACTTACACAACTCGAAGCCTTTTATTATTATTAGTCCAAAGGGGCTTTTTCCCTGAAGGATCATTGTTTTCGTTTCGGCATTTTGTGTCAGAAACATTATATGTTGGTTCTCTTCAAACTGTTGTCACCAAATATTGCAGCCCTTATTATATTAAAGAAATTAAATAATGAAGAATGTGCATAAATGGGTGCATGTTTCTCACATTATGATAAAACGACGTTACCTCGCAAACACAGATTTTGTCAGTATTATTATAGAAAATTTTTAAAAATTTTGTATAGTTTTAAAATGAAGTGTTTAATGAAAATAATAATAATAAATGTAGGCATCATGCATTTCTGGTGTAAAGGACCAATATTTCCTCTAACTGTAAGTTTTGTCTACTCTGAAATTTCCATGATTATAAATTTAAGGAATACATAATCATTTAAAAATGACTTAGACAGTTATACTACAACAAAACAGCAATATATATATGGCCTTTTTCTGTATTTCTTTAATTAAATCTTCTACCAACTAAATTTAAATGTTGCTGAACCCAGGGTATGAAATCATTTTCAAACCAATCATTCATTTACGCTTGTATCATCCATGTTCTTTTATTTGTACGGTGTATACGGGGAAAAATTTAAATTAATGTGCATCAGAGTTTGTAAACTACTTAAATCTGACAAACAAAAAAAAAAAGTTAAAAACTGTGAAAGAAATAGGAAACATGAATTAAAACAAGAACTGATGTAAAGTCTGCAGTGCACAAGAAAAGTAGTAACTCTTACCCTCAGCCAACTCTCTTTGTATTTACAAGAAAATTTGACATCTGGCTACAATACAAAATTGTCTTCTGAAAGTGGGAGTTCTGGGAATTCTAGTGGACTTCAAGAGTCCTTCATTTTTGCAGTCTTTATCACACTGGCCTCAAAATATTAAGGACTTGTTCTCGCAATAAAACTGAGCAACAATCTGTCCCAGTTATCACTACTGACTTGAAAGCTCTCCTCTAGAAGGGAATCAAAATAAAAGCATATAGTTTTTCTGCTTTGTATTCAGTTGAAGTTTTTGTATATGTAACAGTGAATTCAGCTTTTTTGTCTGCTTTCAAGGGCCCCCTAACTAACTAGAGGATGCCTGGAATTTTAAAAGACAGATTGTATTATATATATATAGTATTTATAAAAGAATCTGTCATCTTTTAAGTTTAA
>KK117700.1:572554-659804 GCA_000611955.2 Stegodyphus mimosarum
ACATTAAAGGCTATGCGATGGCATTCTTTGTATAACCTTATTTCCGCCACTGTGTCAGGCATTCACGTCTGTTCTGATAAGCGGCTCTCTGTCTCTAAGCAAACAAAGTTGCAACAGTCAAATTTCAGCTATGAGTCATGCTGATTATTATTTTACTCCACAGTTTACTTATGTCATTTGACATAAAATTTGCATATACCTGTGGACTGAGTGAGTATGTGATGAAATGAGACATAAAAGAATCAGTATAAAGCTAACTGTTAGGGCAATTTAAAGCCACTAATCTTATTTAAAATATGTGGGACTATTATAAAGGTAAAATATTGTTGCGTGCATATGGGTTCGTAATTGATTGAATGCACAAGGCCGATAATAGGTTAATAAAATTTATTCTTATCAAAAGAATTTTATCAGAACTTTGGAATTTTCCTCAGAGATATCCGTACAAGTGTTCACAATATCATACAGTATAATAATAAGTAGTTATACTTCAAGCTACTAAAAACATTAAAATACAATGCAATGCAACATATCTAAAGAGAAAGCTAACTCTGATTTATCTCAGTTCATGAGCAACTACAACTTGCAACAATAGTAACTAAACAACTGAGGTGCTCTTTCTCTGTCTTTTTATAGATTTCAATTAGTCGTGAGATATTTCTAGTAATTTCTGCTTCTCAAGATTTCTGGAAAGCAATGAGAAAAGATGGAATTGCAGTTAGAGCTAACAAAGTGGTCAATTACATTTATTTAATTTGACTGCAAATTACCAAGATAGCCATCAATCAATGTTATATGCATGTGCACATGTATTTTTACTTTTTCGGCATAACTTTCTCTTAAAATTTGTCTAGTGCTACAGGGAAATACAACAATTTTAATTATAATTCTACTAAAATTATCTATCTAAATACAAATTTCATAACAAAAATTTTGCAATGTAATGCTAATTACTTGAAAAAAAATTGTGAAATTAATTTTATTCTTGAATTTGTTTACATTAGATATTAGAGTATGTTTAATAACATATATATCCTACTACAAAAGGGAAGTGTGGGAGTAGATAATTGCTTTAGTTTATGCAGTTCCTATTTGCATGAGAAGTCCTTAATTTGTTTCATTGATGGCCCTTAAAAGTATTTAATTTCCATGTGCAGAATTGTGTATCAAACCAATGACAACTTTTATCTCATTTTGTTTTCGGCTGAGTAAAGTAAAGTCTGCTTTGCAAAATTTATGTTTAATTATCAGTTAACATTATTATTAGCAGCTGATTCACAGCTTCTACAGACAGTAAGATGCATCACTTCATTTAAAAATCTAGATATTTTTGTGATCTTAAGGTAATGTTTTGTGAATATTTTTGAGAACAATGTATTTCTTCTGAAAGCTGTCTGCTAAAGTTATGTGGAGTATGTGTTTATCTTGTATCTATTTGATTGTTCAGAAATAAGTATTGCCTTACGTTTATTTGCTTCTTCTTGCTCAGTTTTAAAAGTCTCTTGGAAAGTAAGGGAATCCATTTTCCAAGTTGCAAATAATACGGTTAAAGGAAAATATAACGTTTTAGAATTATTTGAGGATTATGCTCGACTTCAAATACAATATAGTATTAAATCAAGGAAATCCTTCACTAAATCGTGGAGAAATCTATTTTATCAGTTTCAGACTGGATTAATGAAAACAATTGTTAAATCAAGGATATTACTAAACTGAACATTAGACTATGTTATTAATCTGCTGCAAGTGATTATATGATGTAGAAAAATTAGAAATTGCATTCAGTTTTTTGTAATAATTTAGCATGCAATTCTAATTGTGAACCTTGGAGGAAATTTTGGTAGTTATGAGTTATACTGGGTCACGTATTCTTGGTGGTTACTTTTGGGTACCAAGAGATTTTTTAGAAAGTTTAAAAAAAAAGAAGAGAAAAGAAAAACTAGACATCTTCCATTAAAGTGGAAGAAATGAAAAACTAATCTTTGAACTTATTTATATTATTATTTATTTTATTTTATTTTATCATTTTCGATATAATTTACTAGCCTCGTTTGTATTTTCATAATAACAGGATTCGTATGGTCCTTAAGAGTCCTTAAAAGTCCTTAGGTTTTTTTCAAATTGATTTTTGGTCCTTAAAAGTCCTTAATTTCAACCAAATTCATCAGGAGGTCCTTTACTTTAATCATCTGAAATTTCTGTCTGTTTGAATGTGAATTAGCATTTTGGACAAATAATTTTAGCAATTCATTGACAAATATAGTTAGTTATCTTTTGAGTGGCTGAATAGGTTCATGGATTATAATTTGTTCCTATTTCTAATATAAATGGTGGAATACACAAGTTTCTGAGCAGAAGGTGAAACATAAGCATTTCAAAATTCTTTCATTTTTCCTAATGAAGAGCTCTTAAACAACCTCTTGCTTAAAGAATTCACAATAAGGGATTGTGAGCTCTTTATTAAACTATTCCAAATTTGCCGAATTATCGACATTTTGGTGATTTTAAGATCAGTTTCTATAGAAAACTTTTAATTCGGAAATCTGGGAATTTTTCGACGATATTTTTCTTAAAGCATTATAACGTTGATCAATTTCATTAAAATAATGCTAATATATTGAAACTGTGTATCAATTCCAATCCAGTCTTGCCTAATGCCTTCAGAATTCTACTAACCCTTCATTTTTCGTTACTATTTCTGCTGATAGATGGTGCTCTTCCACTGGTCGCCTGTGGATATAAATATGATCGACATTCGCTTTCTCGCTTTTGCAGAATTTTTTGCTCCTGATGAAGGGAAACTTGTTTTGCCCTCGAAATCGATTGGGATTTTTACAAAATCTACGCCGAATACAAGGTTGTCGATTTGCCTGTCTTTTTTCTCCATGTCGGCATGTTTCTCTTGCATCGTTATTATGCAGTATTTTGAATCTGAAAAATAAACATGATAATAAATGCTTAAATTGGACCTTAGCACAGTTCTTAGCAAAAGCAAAATAGCTATGTAATTATTTTAAAATGCATTCATTTTATTTTATTCCCTCCCCCCCATGGTAAGAGTTTTTTTGCAAGTTTGTTTGTTTATAATTGTCTCAACATGCATCAGTTTTCTGTACAAAATTAATGTTACATTTTTTCCTCTGATTTTTTTTTCAACATATTTCTGGTTTTTTGCTATTATAGAATTGGTAGGGGTAATTTTTCTTTAGAATTTCAGACACTGCAACTTGGAAAGTTTAGAAAGATTTGAAGGCAGGATTTATAAACCCACTCACTAATCTAGAAGATTCTTGAAAAATGTCTAACTAACACATAATGAATGTGTTTTACAAAAAGTTTCTGACGAATTTTTGCGTTTTGGAGAATTTTTGGAATATAATGAAAACATAATATTTGAATGCTTTACTTCTGACACTAGAATCTTTTTCTTAACATGTTTATCTCCCCTTTATTTTCCATATTTTTCACTAAACACAATCATTGAAGATATCAAAAATGCTTCTAATTGTATCACAGGGACAGGCATTTATATAAAGGAATTTTTCAGTTAATAAAGAAATTGGAAACTAACAATTTAAAAGATTGATCTTATATGTCTCAATGCATCATCAGTGGCATAGGTAAGGGGAGATGTCTGTCTCTGGGCACAGAATCCATGGGGGCCCAAATTGATGTTACAAAATTTTAGAATGAAATGTTTTTCATTCTTGGCATACAAATGGGGGCACAAAATCTTCATTTGTCCCCAGGCGCTGAAAACCCTAGCTACGGCTCTGTGCATTATACACAGGGCTAGCTGCGCATTTTCCCACCTGATGCAATCTCTGTGAATCCTAAATTCTGCTGCTTAGTGCCTTCCTAAATTCTAAAATTTTGCCATTTCTAGATTATTTTGCTCAGTGTGTTACTAACTTCTAAAAATTGTGCTACAGCTCTGTAGCCAGCCCGTGCCATATATCATTTCATATTTATTCTGAATGTTCATATTATTAAAATAAAATTATCATCTTTTCTTATACATTCTAAATGCATTTAGGTTTTTAGAATAACAGAAATCTTAAATTAAGTCCCAAAATTCTAAAATCAAGAAGAAATGTATTGAAGAAACCAAATACACAAAAAGAAAAAAATATATTCTTCAAATATATATATAGTTATTATTATGTAAAGTAAGCAGTTGATTATAATTTTAGCTCTTGCTCATTTTCCCTTTCTGTTTCCTCACCAGAATGAAATCATACGAACTTGAATTAAAATTAAATTGTGTAGTCTTTGACTCCTAGTCACATTTTTAGTTTGTTTAGTTAGTCACCATAAGCTGTAGTTGATTTAGTTAGCATAAGAGCATGTCTTTATGTTCTAAGCTCTTTTTAAATAATAGGTTTATTTACCTTTATCTGACTTTGTAGTTACTTTCAGACATAACGATAATTTGCTTCACGTCTGTCAGGTGTTTTTGACTATTTAATTTTTATCAGATGAAGTAAAACCTCAAAGGTACTTAGTCGAGGGATTGCCAAGTTAGCAGGTAAAACAAGCAGAAAATAGTGGAAATATTGGTTTGCTTATTGAAACAAATTTCTTATTGTTAGAAAAGATGTTTAAAAAGAAGGAAATTGATAATTGATTGAGAATGGCTGGAAAAGCTTCAAATTAAAAAGATGCACAATTATTTTGTTGAGTATTGTTGCTAAAAAATTTTTAATGTGTAGTTATGTTAATATCGTTTAAGAATTAATGTCATAAATTACATGTATTTTAAACTGTGATATATTAATAGGTTGTGATTTTAAGTGTGTTTTTTTAACTAATATTTTTTTTAAATAAATTTAATAGTGGCCATCTAAAACTATAATCACTAAGGGTATCTACCTAGTTAATTTAATTATTTATAACTAATTGGTCATCCTTAAAAGTTATCTGCATATTAAAGTGATTTATTGCCTTTCATTAATCTTTGCTGAGATCACAAGATATAGCACAAAAAATTTTAAAATTAATGTAAAATTGAAGTCTTTGCATTTAGTGAGACTTAAAATAATACAAAACAACTTGTCACCTCTTGTACTTTAGTGGCTAATTGGAATTTTAAACTATTGATTAGCAGGTCTCTTTCTGTGCAAGCAGAAGTGATAGCAACAGCCAGTCTTCTGTAACAAATCATGCTGATTTTACTTCTTATTTTAACCTATGCCATTTGACATAAAATCTATCTGTTATTTACTAAATCTCTAAACTGAACAAGCATGTGACAAAATGAGGTATAAAAGAAAAAATCAACATAAAGCTAACTGTGGGTAAAACATAAATAAAATGTCACTAATCTTCTTTCAAACATGTCCAACTATTGTAAGGATAAAATGCTACTTGATAAATTTTATAAAGTTGATTTTATTCTCAAATTTGTTTTATAATTATGCTTATTAAAGTATGTTTAATAATAATGCATTCTACTTGTGAAACTATTTTATTCTTAGGATGGTATCACAAAAGTGAAGTTCAAGTATAGCTAGTATCTTTAATTAAATTTATTCAGTTTCCATTTGTTGATGGGTCTTTAATTTTTTTCATTAATGGTCCTTAAAAGTACTTAATTTCCATGTGCGGAAATATGTACAAACCCTGAATAACCTTTCTTTGATTATTTTATGTGCTTTTTTGAAGAGGTTAGGTACGTATTTTCACATACCTTCAGTGAGATCTGTGTTTGGATTTATGTAGATGTTAAAACTGAATTTCAGTCTGCTCTTATCAGTGTCAAAAACAGAAAAATAGAAAAAGTAGAAAACGAGATTCAATTTAAAATATTATATTACAAATCTGAGTCTACATCATTGCAAAAACTATCTTAACAAAACAGAACATTTTTTGCTATTGCATACAGTATTCTGTTTTATAATTTTGTATGGATAAACTCAAAAGCAGAGAAAATTTGCGGCAGTTTTGCTCAACGTTCTATCTTAACTATATTACACAATTTATGTGAAATTTCACGACTGACATTATTTTCTTCTGTACGAGATTTACTGCATTGCATATGGCATCACTGTAAGGTAAGATCGTAGAAATGATATATTCTCAGCAGGGTTGGCAAGTTTCTTCCTTGGTGGAGAAAACTAAAAAATTGACTTTTTTTACTTACTTTTAATAATATTATTATATACAGCATGACTATATATTTGTTCATTTTAAATAATTTCATGATAAGCATTTGGGGGGGGGGAATTTAATTATTTTGCATTTTGTTCCAAAAGTAATGAAGCATTTATTTTCAACTGAGTTATATTGTTATTTGTAAATTTATCTTTTGTAGCTGTCCCACAGCTTTGTCAATATTAATTTCTTCCAGTTTCTTCCATTGCCGTGGAAGAAAGTGTTTCTTCTGAAAGAAACCAAAGTTTGTTTTTGGGTGACAACATATCTCCATCCATTAAAGTTTTGTAGCTCTGTTTTTAACCATTAAAAAAATTGCTTATTCTGTGACAAATGCCATTGGCAATTCATTGTTTGGGTAACATAACCTTCCAGCATAGTATTTCCATTTTATGCAACTACATTCCATAACAAAAGGGAAAGTTTTATGAGCATTTTTTTTTCATACTTTTTCTTTGTATAGTGTGCCATTCTTTTGCAGTAAATTTCAGTTTTCTGAATTCATTATTTTCGCCTTTGGTACTTACTTTTGAGTTTTGTCTGTTGGTTTCAAAAAATTATCATCAAGAATATGTGACCTGGTATAATTGGTATGTATTGAAATTTGTAAATGAAAACTATTTAGAGGAAAACATTTTAAAAAGATTGTGTTCTGTCTTTAGATTTATTATTTTCGTAAAGGAAGAATTAGCACATACTGTAAAGTGCAGCATATAAATAATATAAATGAAATAAAACAACTCTCTGACCATTGTAAATGTTGCAATAACACTTCCAGGTGTACTGTCTAGCATAATTGTTTTTATTGATTTTATATTATACCTGTAATATGAATTAATCTGCTTTCCTGATAACCCCTCCCCCAAAAAAAGTATTTTGTGCACATTAAAGTAAAGTAGACTGTATAATCTTTTTTGTATATTGTAAAATTAGTTTTAAATTGTTTTTTGCTCTTCTTGAGTAGTACATAAAACTTACCATATTATATTCATATGTAATAATATCATTGCATTGATATTTTTCATTTAGGATGATCGTTATTTCTTGAGTGGCTCTTTAGATGGAAAATTACGGCTTTGGAATATTCCAGATAAGAAAGTTACATTATGGAATGAATTAGATGGACAAACAAAGCTTATTACAGCTGTTAATTTTTGTCAGAATGGAAAAATTGCAATAGTTGGTTCTTATGATGGTCGTTGCATATTTTATTACACTGATGTAAGTGTTAATTTGTTTTGATTTTTTATGTTCAGATTTTTTACATCCATTTTCAAAATTAATATTTCTTTTTCTTTCTAGCAACTCAAGTATTACACTCAAATTCACGTTAGGAGTACTAAAGGGAAAAATGCCCAGGGACGGAAGATTAGTGGTATTGAAGCTATGCCTGGGGAAGATAAAGTAATGTTTTATGTTAATTTCATTAATTTATTTTTATTAAAACTTATTTATGTCTTCTTAAAAATTAGTTTAATTATTGCATGTAAAACTAATTATTCAAATAATTAAAAGAGCATGTATTAAAATTATAGAAATTAATTTATTTTATTATATTTATCATTAATGGTTCTTCTAAAAATATAAGTAGACCTTGAATAACTTACCAAAGAGCAGCAATTTATGTAGTTTGTTTTGTGTCACTAAATGTAATAACCTGTAATGGTTTCTGTAAGTGTTTTATTAGGAAATTTCATATACTTGCAGTAAACAAACATAAATGTGCACAGAACAGTTTTTATGAGTTTTAAATTGTTGTTTTTCGACCTTTATAAACACTCTTGAGGCAGTTTCAGTTTTTATCTGTTGCAAAAGATTTGTTGTGTTTCTCTCATCCCCCTGCTAGTTATGCTTCTTTGCCATTTTTGGTATCCATGAATGAGAGATGTAGCCACATATCCACTGTGATATTTATTATCATACGATTTATTTTTTTTATCGTGGAAATACATACTCAGTTGGGCTGGGTTAATTGACTCTAAATACTAATTAGAATTTAACTGAGCTAATCAGGGATTCGAAACCTCAAATATGAATCAGTTTACCTTAGAATATCTTAGCATCAAGGTATCATTTCTCCTTACTTCAGAAGCATTGCTCCTGAAGAAGATCGTCAGTGTGCCTGAAAAATCTATCAAAACCTTTATTTAAATTATTGCCTAAAACGAGTAATAGTGACAAAATTTTAATTCTACCAATTATTCATATGTAATCTTTTGTTGTGTAATGCTTTATTTATGTAAGGGTTTCTCAATATGGTTGGTATAGGCCCACTGGGAGATCATTGAAATTTTAAAGGGGTCTTTAGTAAAATATGCATCAGTAGTTGATCAGCATAATCAAGATCTCATTGATTACAAAAGATGTATTAAAAAAGTTGATAAGTAATTGTTTATTGATATAAATCTTCATTATATGAATAAGAAGTATTCAAAACACATAGTTGTGCTAAGTTTTGGAATTTAAAACCCATTAGAGAGAAATATCTTCAAATTAATATTATTACCAGACTAATAACATTGATTTCTCTCTTACTATGGAAGATGAGAAAGTTGAATATTTCTGAATGGTGTGATTTAAGAATTAAGTTAAGCCTCTTGAATTGGTAAAGTTAAAAAAAATACTATTGCAAAAAGTAATAAAGCATAAGTCTAATAAACTTTTTTTTTTTCAAAACTTTTGTTCATATTCTTAGTCTAATTGTTATCTTTATGTTAATATTTGTATTATGATTATGTTTATGCTATATATTATAGAGAAAAATGTAAAGGCGGTTAATGAAGAAACCTATTCTTTTAAAAAAAAAGTAAATGAAAAAAAAATATTCTTTTAAAAGTGATCAGTGCAAGAAAAGAGTTAGGATTCCCTTATATACATCATAGTTACATGTTTTCATTTCTGTGCTTTATTTGTTTATACTTGCAATCTTCTTTCAGATATTAGTGACTTCTAATGACTCAAGAATAAGATTGTATGATCTTCGTGATTTAAGCCTGACTTGTAAATACAAAGGTTATGTAAATCTGAGCAGTCAAATAAAAGCTAGTTTCAGGTGAGAATTTTTCTCAATATTTTCTAAATCTGGTAATCTAATTTTTCTCTAATGTATCAATTTTTTGTTTCTAGTTCTCTTTCACAACTCATAAGTAATTTTTTTAACCACAGTTTTATTTTCGATTAATGTAATTTCATTTTTAAGTAACTTCTGTATGTACCCATTAAGCTGAGAATACTGTATAGATTAATACCTAGAAATAATTGAAATTTGTTACTTAAAAACTAAAAATATATTCTTTTAATAATTGAAACCTAAACTTGATTTCAATTGGTGGTTAAAAAAAACAAAACAAAAAACCTAAACCTAAAAATTGGTTATTGGTTATTTTTGTGAACCTGGATGGAAAATGAAATATATATTACAAAATTCATGTATTTGTCTTGAAACATGTCAAAATTTATAACACAATGAAAGGCAGTCAGCTAATTTATGTCAACATGTCGTCTTTTTTTTTCTTTTTTTCTTTTTTCTTTTCTTTTTTTTTTTTTTTAGTATAGTTGTTTCTTAACCCTTTCACATCAATTGTCATACATACGTGTGTGCCAGCAAGAAACAATTTCCTGGCCAGCACGTTGTCGTGCCACAGCCTTTTCTCTTTCGCCTGCCCAGCCATCACATATTTGTGCCTGTGTCCTGAAACATTTTAAAGACCACTAGATGGCATCCTGTGTTCATTACTTTTGAAAAGAATATAGTTTTAGGATCTTGACCTTCAATTTGATCACATTCTGTGTAATGTTGGTGTCAGCTGCTGCCGGGGGGGGACCGTAATGTAAACAGACAGAGCTCATCTGTTAAACTCACCGCATGATATAAACATTCGTGTCTCTATATCCCTTCAAAGCCTTTGTTAATTCTCTCCCCTTTTTTTGGCTACTATGTAAGGTCTTTTAGGGTTACTATGTGAGGCTCTATTATACTTTGCATTACTTTTATTTCAGAAAGCCTTGACTTCAGTTTATTATGGTGAGTAAGCATTATTTATCAGACAAATAATAAGTGAGCCAATTAGTGGTATGAATGAGAGTGATGGTTCATTTTCTAAAGAGTTAGAGAGCAATATTTCTAGTGATTCTTCCAGTTAACGTGAAAGATTTTGTTGCTTCTTCTTGAAAATGGTCTTTGTTGCATTTTTTATAATTAATAAAAAATAAATTATATTTTATGAATTAAAACTTCAGAATAATTTTAATAGCATTCCCAAAAAATTATTTCTCAAATTAAGCTATATATATATATATATTTCTGTGTAAAGTAAAGGAAAAAGGTTAGTAAATGCTAAATGATGTTAAGAGGTAAACTTTTTGAGGGGGTTCCTAAAGTTAGGCTTAGCAGATGTAAAATCCATGGCCTGTGGACGATTCCTTTTGACACCCATCAATCACAAGGGAATGTCTTAAAGGCACACCATCTCGAAAGGGTTTAACAAAAGAAAAATTGTAGTCTGTTCTTCTTATCCCCATAACATAATCATGTGTACTTCAAATTCTTTAGACCACATTGCATAAGAGGTTCCAGATAAAAGGTTTAATAGTTTCTTGTTTGTCTTATATCTGTGTTTTAAAATTTCCTATGCAATTAATAAGATGATCACGAGATATGGGAGAGGAACCAAGAACACGTTTTTGAGTAGGAACTTTAATTTGCCCGCTTTTAAGTGTTGCTATACTGACTGTAAAAATCTAGGTTTTTTGCAGGCGTGGCTTAAAACCCTTAGAAGCCTTAAGCACTTAAAAGAATTTGTTACCCCCACATGTGTTTACACTAGTTTTTTCTTCATTCCTTCTGTCACTCAGTTTCGGCTTAGCTGCGCCATGCATTCCATAGTAAAGCTGGCAATGGAAATTTTTTGTTACCGTAAGCACATGCTTATATTGCTTAATGATTTGTGCAGCTCTGAAGAAGGACCAGCGTATTTAGCAGCATATCAACAGTGATTGGGATTAGGTGGTGGTAACTAATCAGCATTCATGCTCTAATGTCCTTTTTTAATGATGGAATTGTTTACTTTAAGTATGTGGGGGTAGAGAGATTGCATCCCTGCATAGCAAGCAAAGTAGTTGTTCTATTGCCATGCATGCCAGCATGAGAAGGAAACTACTGAAAGCATACTGAACCCCAGAACTGATAATTTGGCTGATGTATTGTGTACAGTTTTTCACATAATCTAAAGCTATACTTTCAAGTATTGCGTAGAACTTGAACTGTGTGGAGTATTTTAAATTTATAGTGAAGCTTGAAGGAAGCCAAATGTTATAGCAACCCTTCTTGCTGCTCGGAATGCTCTTTGATGATGGCGAGGAAGGCTGCTGAAATGATATGAATGCCCCAGGCATACTACTTTAGCACATAAAATTGATTATGTGAAGGTTTGTAGAGTTCAGTTTGTACATAGTTGTATAAGTTAATAAATAATAAAGTATTAAAAGGACAATGAAACTGGATTTATTAAATCCCAAGATAAGTATTCATCATACTTTTGGAATCCAAATAGAGTTGTTTCCATATTTGAGAGTGCTTCTTATATTGTTTTGAATATGGATCTGAATACTAAACAGTGGTCTGGGTTTCTGAAGCTACATCTAATACAGTTTTTTTTTTTAATGAATTTCTGATACTTCCTTCTGTTTTGACATCACTGTGTGTTCCACCCATGTTCAATTTACTACTATCAGTATAGAGAACAAGAGTTGGGATTTCCTTGATGACCTTCGAGACCATCTGTCTCAATAGATCATAAAGATTGATCACAATTAATTTTTCACCTAGTCAATTCACCATTAAAGGTAGCATGGTCAAAAGATCTGATAGACATCAAGGAGCTAAAAGGAATAGACGATTCAGTTAAACTTCTGTGATCAATATTTTTATATTAAACTAAGTGGATTGCTCTCTTTCAGTTTCTGGTTACTAAACTAGTGCATACAAAAGTCTGAAGTTTATTGTAATACCCAAAACTTTAAGGTAGTTAAGTGTTTAAATGAATTCACTTCATGTTTAACTTGGAGAATTAGAGTGCAGTTTTATAATTGCTGTCTAACCTGCATATTGAATATGAAAGCTGTTAGTTAAGATATTATGTCATTTCATCTTAGCATTTCTCTTTAAAAAATTGGTATCCTGATTAACTGATAACTGAGACCAATGGTGACCAAGTAGCTAATGCCTGAAAACAATGACTGTCATTCAGATTTTAACTCCTAGCAGTTGCATGTGGTTTCTTTCTTGCGATACAGAAATGAAAGTGATAAAAAGTTTGTGTTGTTTGCTTAGAAAATTATGTAGAGAGAAATGTTTCCTTTGAAACAGAAGGTCATTGATTGATTATTTAATTGTTACAAAGCATGCAAGAACTGTCTGCCCAATAGGAGGCGAGCTCTTGGTAATCTTTCTGGAGCAAACTGGTTCACATCCACTTTACACATTGGGAAAACCTTGAAAATGCCCATATAACCAGCTCATTTGCTTGGAATCGAACTAGTGTAAAACTACCAGTGTTGAATGACTGCCGATGGGCCCAAACAGGAGTGTTCTGCCTCAGTTAGCTAATTATAATACAATAATAATTAATAATTTGTTATCATTATCAACAAATACAAAATCTGAGCAGTTTTAATTTAATTAATATGTTACTACCCATTCTTGGTTTATAAATTCCAAAAATATGCTCATTTGAAGCATCATTTTGTGTAACCTTATTTAATGAGAATTGTAAAGGTACTGAATATTATGACAGGAAGTCGCTTGTGATTTAAACAAATGTTTTGCTTCATATTTTAAATATATATATATATATATACATTCTCTACATTTAAGAAGGAAAATGAATTATTTTTGTAAGAGAGAAATGTTCAAATTATTGACTGTGTATATTGCTACAAATTCTTATTGTTATTAGTAATAGGTAGAGGATTTCTTTTTAATGCATCTGATAATTCCTAGGCAGGATTTAGAAATTCATTTTATTGCTGATTAACAGTATGGTAATGGTGATAGAAATACTGTGTATGATTTGCACAAAGATATAAATTTTCCCTTAACAGTAGTCATACCAAAATGAAAGAAAAACTAGAATTATAACAATTACTAAGTCATTAGAGATAATAATATTTTGTCAGTTTTGCTCCACCAAATCAAGCACCATACGAACTCCCCAAGCTGTATCTATACTTTGTATGAAGCAAGAGGTGGGTCACCACTCAGAAGTTCCCAGAGAAATTTAAGTATGCCAATCCTGTTGCATGACAAAGAGTACCAAACTGAGACAGTGAATTTTAAGTAAATTACTCTCTAAATCACCACTTACTGATCAATGGGAATCACCATTCTGGTGGCCAGAGATCAAGGTGGCAGGAACACAAAAGCCTGGAGATCTGCCCAATTGTCAATTTGCTCCCCATCAGTACTAAATAGGCTAGCTGAAAGCTCATGCACTTACACATGGATTATGCCAACATCCCCCAGACTGAGCCAATAAGGTTTATTGCCGAAGGTTCATGGCTGAAGGTTTCTCCTAGCTGGGCTTATCCTTTTATCTCTCAGCACCAAGACTGCCAAAGTAAAGATCCCTGCTCATACAATAAATGACTGCTAAGGAGAAAGGTCATTAGAGATGACTGAAGTACACAATGATCATAAAATTGGGTGCCCAATGATTGAAAAATTTCTTTTACTCAATAACAAGGTATTCCCAAAAGCAGAAATGTAGGTATATCTTTGTTAAGTAATTAAATGTTGTTCAAGGTACTAAAGAATAGACACTTGAGCACAGAAAACATTCAAACTAACTTGGAGGAGTACCTAGTATCAACTATCATCTAACAATCTGCATTACATGCTATATTAATGGCAAATCTGGGAAAGTAGCTGTGAGCATTTGAGTGGTCAACCCCATTCAATTGTCTTACAATGTCAGCTGTATATGCATGAGTGTTATTCTGTTAAAAACTGATCCCAGATAGTCCTTAAATGTATTATATTGTAGGAGACAGCACTTAATGTGATCATGGTTAATTAATGTGTTATTTTTATTCAATTGCCCATTTGTATACGAAAACATGGAAAATGCATCATTGTCATCCAGTGATCGTGATCAACATGTCAGGTAGTGTTATCAAAATATCATAAAATGAGCTTTTTAAATGGAAATGAAGTCACCAAATAATGGATAAAGTTGTCAAATAAGGTCAAAATAGATTATATAATTTGCCATATCTTTCCTAGTAAAGGATTAAGTTACCAAGCATCTTGATTTTGATCTAAAGCAGCCATGTACCAAGGAACCCATTTCCCAAATTTTAGGAAGATCAACTGAAATAAAAGTTTACTTAGCAAAATTCTAGATAACTTTGCTTTTTAAAGGCAAAATATCTTCTCTTGTTTTGAGCTTTACATTTTTGTGAATGTGTTGTTCTAGGAAGCAATTTTTTTGTTTGTTTTGTTTAGTTATTTTTATCATGGAATCTAGCAAAAGGTGTAATGGTCTGAGTGAAAGGTTAAAAATGACTTGTTAACTGCTGTGATTAACTCCCAATAATTAATCAGAAAAAATGCTGCTTATAAATTAAATATTTCTCAACCCTTATGCAAAATTTTGAAAAACCATGGAGGTGTTATTTGCAAATAAAACAAAACTGAACGTTGGAAATGCATAACTGGAGAGATCTTAGTGTTGAAAATGCATTGAAAACTTGGTTTTACAAATATTCGCAAAAAAGATTTAGCAGTCAAAAGCCATTTATGTGGCAGAAAGCTGAAGACTGACTGAGCCTTAAAAATTGGGAAAGATGATTTTTTTAGCAAAAGATAGCTGGTTTAGGCAATAGAATCATCAAAAGAAAAAACAGTGTTTACAAGCACATTAATGATGAAGAAAAATGTGCTGATTACCTATTGCAGGACCATAGTTGTCAAATAAAGGATCAGAATTATCTTTAAAATACTGTCTGAAAACATTTATAAGAAAAACAAAACAGCTCTGTACCATCATTAATTGCCAAAATATACTTTATTTAAAACTAAAAGTTCAGGTAAAATATTGAAAGAATATGCTGTATGCCTTTTATGCTGTATCAAATATGTGAGTTCCCCCCCCCTTTAAAGGAAAAGAAAGAAAACTTTTAATAATCAGAAAAGAAAATTCCCTTATGTCTTAAAAGTATAAAGACTTTATTTTTGGATTATGGATTTAATTCAAAGATGTAAATAGCATCAATAATTTTATGATATCCTTCTTCTTACTGACAATTGCACAGCATATAATGTAAATGTCTTAAGCAAGTTATATGTTTACCAGTAAATATTACAGTTATAATTCAATCATATAGTCAAAGAAATTATGAGAATAATAAAAAAATATTATTTCTGGGAGTTGAGAGTTAGAGACTTAAACTAATATAAGTGCAAATGAATTATCAAAGAATAACTAACTTTCTTGATATGCTATATTTGCTGAATATGTCTTGTAACTGCATCTCATAAAAGACAATAAAGAAGTCTTTTGAACATGCCATCCTTGTAATAAATGATGAAGTAAATAAAGTTGAAAAAGAAAAAAAATGTTTCCAACTGATATAAATTTTGAAGAATTTAAGAAATGGGTGGATATTGATCAAAACATTCAAATTCCAACATTCCAGCATAAAAGATAATATCTACCAGTAGCTTTGTGAAAGAATTCTGGAGAAGATGATGTGAAAATCATTGAATTTCCCAAAAATGCTGACATGATGGAGGAGGTCCAAGTGTAAAGAAAGCGGTACAGCATCGGTCAAATAATTTCCAAAAACTTTGTGAATTTTAACAGTTCATAAATGTAGCATGTTAATTATAGACAAAACACTATTATTGATTGTTTTCCTATTTAAATGCTGTGGAAGTAAATATCTATATGTTTCTAGTTATATTAAGTTAATTAAATTGATATTTTGAAGAACATTTCTTCTTGTTATTCAGTTTTATTATTTGGTTAATATTATCTAAACAATCTTATGAACAGATATGATTACATTAAGCAGTACATACCATATTACAGAATTTCAATTGATTTATCTGCTATCAAATTGTCTGTAATTAAACTAAAGATATCTCTTGTCTATTTAAGGTATCACTCCACACTAATGTATCTGGGGTTCATCAGTTATTACTTCAGATTATCACATCACCATTGTAACATTGAGTCTCATACCTTTCAACCATTTTTCTGTCATTCTTTCGGAGATAGATTCAGAGTCATCAGAAAGCAAGACTTTATTCAGATGTCCAGTTTTATCTCTTTCTGCATCAACTGAAATAGAGAACTAGCTATCGTATATTAGAGGTAAACTTATTACAAGGAATCAGACAATACATTCTGCACACACACACAAAAAGCAGGGAGAGTTCTGTATCTCTCATTCTACTAGGCTGATTGACAAAATTTAAATTGAGTTTTTCATGTCTCGAAAACTTGATTTGGGATATATATTAGATTTATATAGGTATTTTGACACAAAATCTGACTTTTCTGAAATGACATACTGATTTTTTCCATATTTGGATTTTACAACTCAAATTATGTGTGAATATTTTCTAAAATTCGGTGAGAAACTTATCAAGAAATTCAAAAATTTATCTTGGCTCACTTTTTTCAATTTATGCCAAGAACAATTCACTTGGCAAAATTATTAATATATTGTAACTTCTTTCCTTTCCCATTCATTGTGCACAAGTAGAAAGAAAGGCGCATTGTTCATTCTTTGTAATAATTTTTTAATCATAGATGTTACTTTTGGATCCATAAATTACTTTTGATGTTATTATTACTTAATATAAAGATGCCAAGTACCAAAATGCACCAATATGTAAATTCATTTATATCTTAGAAAACTTTGAATAAAATAACTTAATTTTTCATATGTATGCTTAGAAATACATTTAAGATGATGGTAAAAATCTTATAGTTTATAATTCAAAATTTATTTTGAAAAAATTATGAAAATTTCCAAGAAAATACAAATTTAAAAAATAAATCAGAAAATATCTACAAATTTTAGTTCGATTGAACCTAAATTTCAAACTGTAAAAGAAGGAATTAAGTGTAATTAAAAAAAAAAAAGAGATATTAACCTTCCAAGTATTACAGGTTTGCCCATGAAATTTCAAAGTTCCCCAAAATGTCAAGAAGGAGCTGACTGCTTTACTTCCAATTTACATCCAACCCAAAATTGAATTGATCAAGATCTGGCAGAAATTTTCATGTATAATGAATGAAAAAGCCATGCATCATAATGGAATTTTATGTCTATAACCCTTGGAGGATTAATAGATATATATCAGATTTCAATTAACATTGAGGTTCTAAAATTTTGAGAGTTAATTTTTTAAAAACTGCTACTTGTGCAGTTTTTACAAAACTTGACACTTTGGTATAATTTGAGTCATAGAATCGAAATATGGAAAAAAAAAAGTCATTTAAGTTCGATTTTATGTCAAAATACCTATGTTAGAATAGTGCTATAAATAAATCTAATATATATAATAAGTCCCACTTTGAAGAGATGGAAAATTTTTTAAAGTGGAGAGTGTATATTTCCATCCAGTAATTGCTGTGTGAAGGCTGTAATTAGCATGGCTGTGGAGTCAGAATCCGAGCTGTGCAGATTTGGGGGTAAAAGGAGGCGGAGCTGGAGTCACTAAAAGCATGTCGACTCCGACTCCAGTTTTTGTTGGACAGTTTCAATTTGAAATGAAATTAAAGTGAATTGAAAAAGAATTTAATGACAAACCGAGTTATTATTTTTATTTATGGACTTTATGTATACATTAATAATATTTAGTTATTTTCCATTCGATTGACATATTAATAAATAAATATAAGGGAGAAAGATGGATGTGATACTTGCCATTATTCATTAAAATGATTTGTTTAGTTATTTCTTCAGCTCATAGATGGCATTATTCTAGCATAATTCACAAGAAAAAAGAACCCATGGGTGCAAAATGCATCAAGTGCTACAAATCTCATTTTTAAATTTAAGCAAGCAGCAAAGACTTCCAAAAGTGATACCATTCTTAGAAGGCGATCAGGAAAAGGAGCAATTATTGATCAAGCAACGCAATGTGGAGGTTGTTATAATTAAGAACTTGTTTAGAAGATATGGATAAACCTAATGCTTTACTAACAGAAAAAGTGTGGAATGATCTTGCAGAATTAGAAACTCTTCTTTCTACACCATATATAGCCACAAAAAAAGCTACAGTTTGAAGAATTAACAGGAGGCTTGTTTCTGCGAGAATGAAAAAATGGGATGTATATGCTTTCTAAAATGGGATGGCTTATTGCAGAAGGAATCATTTCCTAAATGAAGAAAAGAGAAACTAGTTTACTAGGCAATTATATCTTGCTGGGTTCAATATATGTAGATCCAAAACACCGAATTTTGTTGGATGATGAACAAATTAAAAAGGCAAAGCTCTGTGAACTTTCACTAAGAATGAAATTAATCTCAGAACAACTGAAGTATTAAAATCAAGGCAGTTAGACTACTGACATTGCAACTGAATCTCTATCATCCTCTTCCAATGATGAATTAGATTTTGAGAAATATTTGGATAATATTGAAAAGGCTAAGCAAATGAAAATAAAGAATCAAAAGCCTTTTGCTATAAAAATGAAAAAATACAAGCAAGATTTCTACATAGCCCTTTGAAAAAATAGAGAAATATGATCACTTTTGCAAGACTCCTCTTTGATAACTTATACAGATCTATTCTGAAGAGTTAAAAGAAGTAGCCCTAACAATAACAGCTCTTCCTCCTACTGAAATTAGTGTGGAAAGACTGTTTTCAGTTCTGAAGTTTATCAGATTAGATCTACAGTCCTTTGTCAAAGATCTTGCCAAAGCTATACTGTTTCTTAGCAATTACTAATGCCAGTTTCTCCATTTCAGAATAAATGCTAATTAATATAAAATGCCATCTGTTATGTCATCATTTTTTTTTCTTGTAGCATCTGTTACTTCTTTTATTTTAAAATAATAAACCATAACACATATGTATATGTTTACATATATATAAGGGAGTCGGACTTGGTTATTTTCTCTACCAACTCCACAGTCCTGATAATTAGGCATATGTTTGCAGATAAATTTGTATTGATCCATCTGCCATGATAGTCATTTTTTTCAATATGCGATCAGTGACTTCATGGTCAGTGCATAGGCTATTTAAAATAACAATAAGGCTATTTTTAATAGCTATTTAAGGAAGATAAATGAAAAATTTTCAACCGTATAGGTTCTCAACTGTCTTCTGTTTTGCTTGATCTCAGTTTTAAGATGGCTGCAGAATCTTTGCGTTGTAGAAAATTGTTGATATGAACATTATGAATTTATAGTCAAACTTATTTTCAAAAAAGCTTTTATTATTAAATAAAAAGGGAACAGTAAATGAAAGATTGTTTGTAACTGCATAACATTCATTGTAATTTATCGCATGTTTGGAAAATATATTTATTTTTTCTTGTAGGAATAAATATTGTAATGTCGCATTTGTTTTTCTTGTTGAAATAAAATTTGTGATGTCAGACTTTTAAAACTTAATGAAAGTGTTTAAAAACTTATAGCTTTAATTAAAAAAATGTATATTGCAATTTAAAATAGTTTAATATTTGTAGAAGAAGTAGTCATGTAATTAAGGAAAACTATAAATAGGCATTTATCATTTAATTCATTCTTTTTAATATCTTTTTCTTTTAAGATTCCTTGTGATGTTTTCATCTGTGATAACTAAGTTTTTTGATAAATATTTATAATTGTTCCACTATAAATCAATAATAGTACTGCTCATTATCCTAAATTTGTGTTTTTCTTAATAGCCATGATGGAAAATATATTATCAGTGGCTCTGAAAATCAGTTTATATATTTATGGAAAACTTCACATGATCATGCAAAATTTAGAAGAGATAGGAACACCTATTGGACTGGAATAAAGGGTATGTTAATTAAATACATTTTCCTGCTTCTTTCTGTATCTTAATATGATATTTAATACAGAATTCTATAACAAACTAAGTCAACAATTCCATACAAACCTACTTGCAGCTAGCATTATTTTACCCAGCTCCAATTGCTATAATACTGTCAACAACTTGTTTAAAAAATTATAAATAAAATAAAAGTCAGCTTATCTAAAATATAACCTGGAAAGACACAGCTGTAAACCCATTTGCTCAATGTTAGTTAGCATGATATCTATCTCAGGGGTTCTCAATGAGGAAGGAATTCCTCCCTAGAGAGAATTTCGTAGTTTCAGTGGGAAATGCAGTCAATCTTTTAGTTATCTATTCAGTATTTAATTGTAGTTTTGAATATAAAAAAACTACCTTTATTCAAGTTTTGTTATTTATTGAAATTTTTAATTAATAAAACACTTTAAAAATAATCTAACTAAATGTTTATGTATTTTTAAAGTTTTGTAAAGGAGGGGAGATGAACTTCTAGCACTAGTGAAAGGGGTGCATGGAACATAAAAGGTTTAGAACCCCTTGTCTATATATCTGATTTGTCTTGCTCCCCATAGAAAGAAATCCAGTAACAATGAAGGCAGAATTGTATGTAGTCTGATAACGTTCTGTTCAAAATATTTGGCCTGATAGGCATTCTACCAAACATATGAACTGTCAGCAACTTTGAAAGACAAGTTATAATAAAATGACTTTTCTTTTAACAGCTTAAGCATCAGTGCATCAAAAATTTTATACCTTACGTTGGGTGCATCAAAGTTTTTTATAGTCTGGGTAAACCCTAATTGCCCTTTAATACCTGATTTTGAGTGTGCAACTTTAAGGGTTAAGGCACAGGATGTAGGAAAAAAAAAGCTTTTCCCCATTCAAATATCATGCAGTTATCTCACTTTGTAATTAAATTCACTTTATCAAATAAAAATTTTTATCTGGATGATTGCTATATACATAATTTGTCTTAAATAGTTAAGTAGTACTATTTTTCAATATGAATTGTATTGGTTTTCCCTGCATAGTGTAGCACTATTGGGCATTTACTGCATTTAAACCAGACTTTATGTCATTCATTTTTAGGCAAAGGGTCTTAACCCAGAAGGGCTATTAATTTCATTTTGGCAGTTGGGTCACTATAAATGTCGATTCACTTTTCAAATTGCTGCCACCAAATATTAGACCCCTTTATTATATTTAAAGAAATCAAATAATGAAGAATCTGCATAAATTTATGCATGTTTCTCGCATTGTGATAAAACAATGGTAACTAGCACCATCAAATTTTGAATGACATAATCCTACTGCTGATATGGGCATCTGGAAGCCCAAATTTGAAATTTGTTTTGTTAGATTAGTTATCCTCTTTACAAAATTCATCTACAGTTTTGTACTACAAATAACAAAAGTGTGGGCGTCTAAATAAGGAAATCGAATTGTATCATCAGTAGTATAAGCCATTACCTTGATATATATATCAAGCTTTTATTATTCGTTATCTGTAACTGAATTGTTTACTGATAATAAATTATTGAATCTCTTTCTCATATTACATTAAATCTAAATTATTTTTATACTTTTTTGTTTAGTATTTTATGACATTTAAATCAAAGTTTTTTTAGTTCAAAAGGGCTTTGTCCCTGAAGGACTGTTGTTTTCGTTTTGTGATTTTGCATCGGAGACATTAAAAGTCTGAATCACTTTTCAGACTGTTTCCACCCAATATTGCAGAAATTAAATAATGAAGAATCTCCATAAATGTATGTTTCTCGCATCGTCATAAAATAACAATACCTAGAGCCTTCAAATTTTGAATAACATACGTTTCCACTCGAATATGGGCATCTGGAAGCCCAAATTTGGAATTTGTTTTATTGTCTATTTCATATTTTGTAAAACTTTAACAAATTTTTGATTAACAAATTCAGTTATTTCAAAGCAAGCATAATGGCAACACTGTACAAAAAAAAAAATTTTATCTCCAGTATGCGAGACTGCATATCGGAAATTCTAAAGATATGCTCACTTCAAAATTATTTTTCAATATTTCTGTTGAACTGAATTTTATGGTTTAAGTACGAAGAACATGATATTTAATCAATAAAGGTAACGCACAAAGCGTTAAAAAAGCAGTCCCTTCAGGCATTATGTATTTTTTTTTTTATGAAGTTAAAATTCAGTAAGGAAATAGTTCACCTGTTTAGGAAGTTTTTCTGAAAACTTATATTCAAAACATTGATTGACTCTATATGTGACATTTTCTTAGCTGAAAATGTTGAAAACAAAAATTGTTACAAAATAAATGGTTGCTAGTAGTTTAAAAATTCATGTATACATTTCATTTAGTCTCTAAGTAAATGTATCACAGATTTAAAAAAATTCTGAAAATGGTAAAAATTTAATTTCTAAAAGAATAAATTTTTAAATTCAGTATTTTGAAGTTTCTAAATAAGAATAGCATCCCATTCTTTGTTTTGAGGGAAATATTTTTTTATGAATTAAATTCTAAATTGTAGTTACTTTTTTCCATAAAAGATTCTGATTGAAAAAATAATCATCATGGCATTTTTATCTGACAACTTGTTTTGACAATCAAATGACAGACCAGTTTTTTATTACTATTTTAATTAGTATATTTTACTGGAGCATTTAGGGTACTGAATGCTTAATTCTTCAACAGAAGTTATTTTGCTTCTCTTGAAATTTAATAAATTTAGACTTTAATTCTTCAAGAGAAGTTATTTTGCTTCTCTTGCACAATAAATTTTCTCTTCAGATTAGAATACACATCTGAGAAAAAATATTAAAATGAATCTGTAAGGAATGTATAAATTAAATTACACAATGTATTAAAGGGTTATTTGTAATAATTTTTAAAAAAGAAAAAAAAAGTTTTAAAAAAGAGTGAAAATTCATTTTTATAACCTTTTAAAAATATTGAGTTTTTTTTTTTTTATACTTACATAATTTTTGGTATTGAAATTTTAAAATAATGGATGTGCATCGTTAAAAAATTGCCGAAAATTGGTAATTTGGCTAGAAGTTTTGAACAAGTTTCATTTAAAAGATTTCTTTTGTTTTCTGATGGTATAACTGCTAACGTTTACAAATTTTTTGTGATCATTATTAAAACTTTTCTAATTTTATGATCTTATGCACCCCCCCCTTTTTTTTAAGGAATTTTTTAATTTTTTCGTGAAAACTGGGGTCACTTTGGCAATTTGTCATATATTTTTTAAGTGTGCATTCTTGGCATCTGAACTGTCATTTGAATTCATTGTATTTGTTCATTCCCCTTTATAATCCCTTAATGGATAACTTACATCAAAAACAATTTGTCTCTTTTTTCAGTGAAAGGGAAGAAGCAGTCCCTCCCCCCAACATTTTCATGGCGACATTTCAATATTTGCCTATTTCAAAGCCAATATACCTGTGAATATTTTGATTTGATTACTTGCAAATTTTATTATATTTAGTTGCATTGAGATACCTGCAGACCTCACTGCAGAAACTTTGTGCCAGATTTCTGTATTATGTGATACTGATTCACTGGTAAACTCTCACTCTCTTTTATTATGATAGATAGCTAATGCTTCATTTATGCATTTTAAATATACTAATAAGTTTTTTTTTTTTATTTTTATCCAAAATTTCTATTTTAGAAAGATGGAACTGCTCTTTTCTCTTTCTCTCTGCAACTACATTTTTTTTTGAATTAGTAGTATTCTTTTTGAAATTCTATATGTGCTTGTTATTAAAATTTATGCTGTTTATTCTCTTCCTTTCTTCTTGTAAAACAACCCATGCATCAACAGTTACTTTGAAGTAACTTTTATTTTAAAGATATGTTCACTTATTTGCTCTAAGTATACTACATGTAAAATGCTATTACTTCTGAATGTTCTTTCTCATTTTCTTTACTCTGTATTTAAATGTATGGTACTAGGAATCAGTACAGTTCAGTTTTTTTATTTACTCTTCCTTGATATGTAACCAAAATGTTGTACTTCATGCAACATTATATGAAGTGCAGCTTGAGAATATTTCATTGTTCCAACTAAAGTTGTTTTGGTAGCTCTTAAATCTTCCAAAGCTTAATAATATAGAAATAATTAATAATTCCTCTCATGGGCGGCGGAAGCATTTGTAAACCTTCAACATGATTCTGTGGAATACTTGTCATTTTCTTAAAAATGGAAAATGCCCCTCTTTTTTTTAAATCTTCCCTTGATTCACAAATCGTTGTTCATCTTCATTTTACTGATTTTCAGATGTTTTCTGTGTCGAAAATTGAAATAAAATGTTTTGCGTATGTAAGTCATCTGTTGTACATCGGAACGGATTGTCTTTTAAAACTGTGAGTTATTAAGAGGGTAACTGCTTTATGACTTCAGCTGTCCAGAAAAAAGAAGGGGTGGCAGTAGCAGTAAATTTGGCTGGTATGTGGTTTAATGTTAAATTTAAAAATAATAATAATAATAATAATAATAATTCTCTCCTTGTGAAATCTGGTTTCTTTCATTGTGTATTACTAGGGTTGAGGATTAATCAACACTTTAATAATTTCATTATGCTTTAAAAATTGATTTTTTGGTGATCTGCATTTGTTATACTATTAGAAAATAACATTAGTCTGCTATCATTAAAATGACTGTTGGAATTACATAGAAAGTAAGCATTTTTTAGCTCTCTCTCTCTCTCTCTCTCATGTCTTGAAATGTCTGTAATATCCATGTTTGGTAATGTTTTAAACATTTTGAGAAGATCCTGATGGTCATGTTTGAACAAGATAATAAATTAATGTAAAATTTTTTAAGTATAAAGCACAATGAGGCTCAACTTTTGAATTTCTTTACAGCAATAGAATTTTTTAAAAAAATAATAAATAAATAAAAATAAAGTTGTAGTAAAGATGTCAAGATGAATTTCATTTGTTTAATTTTTGTAAGGATTCTTCTAAATGTGTTTCAGAATACTGAGTTTTGTGTTAATTCCTGTGTAAAATGTCTTTATCAGATCTTTTAAAAAATCTTCTGATTTTTATTTTCATGAATTGGTAGGTATTGGGTGAAAATGATATTCCATAATGGCATATGTTTTTATTGTGATTTATTTATTTTTTTCTTAAACAGCCCATAATGCAGTAGTCACGTCTGCAGTATTCGCACCTAATCCATCTCTAATAGTGAAACAACTAGAACATGAACAAGAGCGAGAGACAGACGAAATGAAAGCAACTGAGCACAATACAAATAATTGTTATGTCCTTGTTAGTGCTGATTTCAGTGGAATAATAAAAGTATTCCTTCATAAATAACCAAATTGTTAATATTTAATTTGCTGACTAGTCTTATATAAAACTTTTTACAGATTATATCAACAAATGTAACCAAGCTAACTGTAATTTTTGTACAAGTATCAATTAAAAAAAATTGAGATTTTTAAATGTAATAATTATGTGTACTTACAGTATGTATTATAATTATATTTTATTAAAGTTTGCTTATTTTATTATGGGTATGTTTTATTGATATATTATTATAAACTCATGTAATACATCTTATTAACATATTTAAGTACCACAGATTATTGTATTTCACTGTAAATATTATTGAGTGTTTTTCTAAAAGCAAGCTAACTTCTAAATATTAAAAATTATATACTTACAATTTTTAAATTTTGGAGACAGCTGGAAAAGAGAAATGTGTTATAAATCATAATTTTATTATCCATTGATTTTTAAAAAGTGAGTGCAATTACACAAGCAGTTTAAAAAGAACTTGGTGTTATAAAAAAGATGTTAATTATGTGAATTTTTTTGGTGTAGCTTGAGCCACATTATAAATACAGATCTAAATGTTTTATAATTCAGTTTATGATTTTTATATTAGTGTTATGGTAGTAGCACATGCTTTTTTTATAATGAAGTGAAGCATACTATTTATTATGATAATGACTGATAGCATGTTTTATTGCAGAAAAATCCACACAATCGAAAGGAACAATGCTTGATGATTAATGAACAGAATGCATTTACAGTGTATCAAAATGGAATAAATGGGCAGATGAAAAAGGTGCAATACTTGCTCACTGTGTAAATTTAGATGGCTTTATAAATGGTAGTGTTATTGGCCGTAGCTAAGGAAAATGGCTCTGAAGTCCATTCAGCCAGGTCATATGCAATTGAGCTAGTTCCAGAGAGGATATATCACTGTCTTCCAGTAAGCAGGGTGGGTATTTACCAAATAGGGCAGCCATGAGGGTCAATGATAAAATAGTGAACAATGGTTCCAGCATCTCATGCATCAGCAAACAGAAAGCAAAGAAGTAGAGAACTAATTTCAAACATGCAGTAGTTGTGCATCAGCTGCTTTCATTAGAAAGTAGCAAACTTAATAATTAACATTGGGGATGACATTAGGATAACATTAGTAATTTAACAACATGAGTTTATGCTAAGCCAAGAGATGGAAGAAATGCTGTCATTTGGGACATTCAGCCAGTCCACCATCGAGTGTGTAACTATACACTAATGTTATGTATTACTTATTTCAGTTGTGATTTAAATTGTTTTAAAGGTAATGATTTAATTTAGTTTGCTTCAGACTTAAAGATTAATTTGTTTTTATTTTTTGTAGTTGAACTTAAGTTTCTTTGGCTTGTTGAAAAGTAATTGTAGTCATTTAATTTGTTCTCTTGACAGTTTTGGTTAACGCTGATTTTAAGTTGCTTGAGTAATTAATTTTTTCTTCTTTACTTTTGGTTGGTTAACTATTTAAATTCTGTTTAGTTAATTATTTTTTTTCTTAACCTTGGTTGTTAATGTTAATCTCTTGATAAATTGACCCTTAAGGTCAATCTTTTTAAAGTTTTGTTTACACAAGATGGTGTTTAAAGTTTTAATTAAGTTTTAATGTGCCCCCTTTTCTGCTAAATTTGGGATCCATATTTTCTGACTATGGTGGTCGTTTTGGTGTTGTGGAGAACATAAAAAAATTTTTCATACTTGATTATTGTATTTTAACTGAAGTAATTTTTATTTCCTTACTATGGTGGTCGTGTTTGGTGTTGTAATAAACCCAAGAAAATTATCTATGTAATTATTATATTTTTATTTAAGTACTTATCAGTATTGAAGTTAATTTGTGTGTAAAATCAATAATTAATACCTATTCCTCAAAAACTTTTCCGTTGCCTTTCCAAATTATTTATGAGCTTGTTTTCGATTTCTTCGCCCGCTAGACGGTAGTCTGTGAAACATCTGTCATCATTTGAAACGTTTTGCACCCTGCTGAAGAGGCTAGTTTCTACACTACTAACCCTGCAGCAAGGTCAAGGGGACGGGGTGTTTTGCTTACTCGCAGGCTTTTTCTATGCTGGAGTGGGACCCCTCGACGAGGCTAGAGTTGTGACCTTGTTGTATCAGCGATTATTCGCCAATTTCTGGAGTTCATACTACATTGGCTTCACCTTTCCTGCGTGTTTCTCCCCTGGGGTTGCCGGGCTGTTGGCGGTTTTCCTACCATCTAAAATCGCCAATCAAGCAGTTTTGGCGAATGGAGTAAAAAGCTTGGGAGCTAGCGACGAAGGCGGCCGGACGGAAGGAGACGGAGCGGAGAGTGAGAAACGTGCAAAACCACACGAAAGAAAAATACTATCTGAAGAGTAGCTGTCTGCGTTCTTTGAACGATGTATGAAGGAAATGGAGGAGAGAAAACCACCTAGGTTGGGCAACGGAATGAGGTCGAATCCCACATAGAAGGGGCGGAAGGCTCCAAGGCTACCTTTTCCTATTCAGTTCTCTAATTTTCGTTCTTTTCTTTTTAGCAAAAATGTGGCTGCGCTGTGACGTGGCCGAAGTTCGCTTGTCGGATGTCTGAGCCTACAATGTATCTACTATGTTAACTTCACTGTTTGGAACGGTATGAGAATCTTTTTTGTTAATACACTCCACCGCCACCAATGTAAAATTCTGTATTTGTTCAGTATCTCTTAATAAATTCTATATTTAATTTTAACTTTTGTAATGTTTTCACTTTTAAATTTGGTACACGGGACCCTATAGTTAATACACAACGCATTAAATTAATTATTCTGTTGGAGCTAAAAAACTATACACTATTTACTATTGATTTGAACACTAGTTTTACAGTATATATTGTGTTTATCATGTTGTCACAAACTTTACATATTCTTGTGATTTAGAATTGATTATCCAAATATTGACTTTATTTGATATTGAACTTAAATAAAACATAAACTCGTAAGATATTAAAAGCTCCAACACTAAAATATGAAAGCTTAACAGTTCAGCGATTTTATAAATTAATTGCACCTGGAAGAGACATTGGTATACATGTAGGTAGGTAGGTAGGTTATGGAGGACGGGGACACCTGGTGTCTAACAGAGGTAAACAGGCATGTGTCCCACATCCTCCTCTAACTACAGCAATAGCTCCCTGGAGCCCCACAAGGCTGCGCTGGGAGTTTATTCAGGTTGTCAAAGGGAGTACATGGCCTTATAAGGGCATTAGTAGAGATGTATTACAGATTGAAGAGGTAAGCTGTGGTGTTACAGATGGTAAGTACTTAAAGTAAAAATGCAAAAAGATATACACATAAATACACAAGACACAAAGTGCAAAATACATAAACACACAACACATAAAACAGGTACATACACATAATCACATAAAGCACAAAAAGACGTACATACATATTAAAACACATGAATACAGATATAAATTCACAGATGAATATCATGCAGTTCACAGATGAATATCATGCATGAATATAGAAGGGAATGCACTGGTACGTAGAGGCGCGAAAAGAACAGCACTTGAGAATTATTAGTATTGCACACTTTAAATTGGTGGGCAGGGGAGCTTAAACACACAAAGTTGTTGTGATGAGCAGATGTTGTAAATACTAGTCCATTGGACTAGTGGTGGAGCTTATCGTCAGGTATGAAATTTAAGTACACGTGTATGAAATTTAGATATGGAGTACATTTTTATAACATTAAACTCTTCAGCTATTCACTCTTCGATCTCCTCTGCAAGCATATCTGAAGGCATTCCTCTTAAAACCAACTTTACAGGCTTAACATTATTACCATGGACAGCATAATATTGATCACTGTTCATTTTAATATAATGTGAGATTTCATGCCAGGCATCAGCATTTATTGGAAAATTCTTTGAAATTCTGTGGCTGTGGAATGGAAAATTTTATCCATGGCACAGTTTTCCCTCAGAATTAGCATACCTCCTGTGGTCTCAACTAACCTAGATTTCTCTTTTGACTATATGTTGCTGAGAACAGAAAATTTTCTTCAGTTGGGTAGAATATTTCCTAGATGATGATGAATGGATTTCACAATATTTCAGATTTGAAAATCTAGGCATCATTTGCTCATTTCAGGAAAACAGCCCACTTATCCACTGTAAGGATGTTCTGTTGATTCTTTGTATGCAATTGCCTCATAATTACGAATTTTACAAGGGTTCTTAACTCATATAATGAATTTCTTTTGTTTCAATGGTTGTGAAGAATCATCAGTCCTGTATTTCTTTTTACTCAGGATTCTTACTCAGTAGAACCTATCTGAATTTAAGAGTATTTATTAAATTGTACCTCCATCTACGGATATATTTTAAACTATTATTGTGTAAATTCTCCACTCCTCAAAGCACTTAAATACGTTGATTTCTCTTTAATACACTAGCCACCTTCTGCTTCTCAAAATTTCTGGAAGACATGAGGGCTGTATATGGTTACAGCTACATATAGCATCAATTATAGTTATTCAATTGTAATACTCATTACAGCTGTACAGGGACTGGATCAAAATGTTGCTAAATTTAGTGACTTGGGACATTTAAGGCTTCTTATGGTTCCTATTATACCTTATGTGTTGCTCATTTTGTTGTAGGAATGGTTTTTTCCTCTCTCCTGTTTACTCCAAATGCAGAAAATATAATAACATGAATTCTTGAACCAAAGAATATGGATGAAAGGAGGGTGATCTACCATTTATTTTAGATCTAATCTAACCTGAACAGTGAAAAGAAGAAATACTTTACTGTAACTAATATCAACCACAATAGGCTACACAAGACTTGTCATACCAATTTTTTTTCGTCTCTTCCGAATTTGAATTGTGATTATGGATGGGAAAGTTAAAAAAAAAAATCATCAGTGGTCCTAGACAAAAAAAAAATTATATGATAGAGAGAGGAATAGAGCCTTGTTTATTGGATTGTGGTAAAGCACAGGAGAGTTGTCTGTCTAAAAATGGTGGGGTGAATATATTCTGCATAAAACTTTGTAAATGCAACTTGCTGGTATTCATATTACACACATAAGGGGAAGAGCAAAAAAAATTAAATCCAATCATGTAATCAGCACATTTAGAAAGAGATAGAAAAAAAAATTCTATATATAGAAAGAGGAAGATAATAATGTGTTAGCATTGGGATGGGTTGATTTATTTTGACAATGTTCTTAAAATCTAGGTTAGGAGAAGAATCTCTCTATATATTCGTAAATTTCCTTAAATAGGGAAAAGAACATTGAATTAACCAAGATGAGACTTCTTAACTAGCTCAGGAAATCTTTTCTTGCACAAAGGGGGGGATTATTAGAAATAAGAAAAATAACTTTTATTGATTAATAAATTATGTCCATATCCGACACCATTGACTGATTAATGATAAGAACATGTCCTTCCTTAAAGCCAAATAATAAATGATATTCATTTTTGGAAACTGATGTTGTAGTCTCGGGAATGGACAACATTGTTTATAGATCATTAAGAAAGGAAAAGATGCTTTGTTAGTTATTGATTAATTAATGATTATTGATTATCATTAATTTAGTGCTTAATTAATGGTAATTAATTATCATTAATTAATAATGTCTCAATAATTAACAAAGCGTTTTTTCTCCTCAAATATATATATATATATGCGTATATAAGAGGAAGCATCGTCATTCCGTCTTTTGTTTTTTGCATTGCAAGCTACTATGACAAGAATCCTACTACCGCCTAAATATTTTTATGTAAGATGGTTGAGAAGGTTTTTTGGTTTCTTATAGCACTTGTTGTTGTCGTAACATTATCAAGGAAACAAAAAACTGAATTCTATGAACAGGATGATGAAAACAGGAAATGACGAACTACGTCACAGATTTCATCAAATATTCAATAACTTGACATGAATCTATTCAAGGAGTGCAGCATTTTATAAGCTTTCCAATACACAAAGTCTGAAAAATATGTTTAATGTTAACAATGTGAATCTTTATTGTATCTGCCAACTAATAAAACTAAAATATATTATTCTTGTTTCAGGAGCATTTTGAAACATGTCATTGAAGTATAAAAAGGGCTATTCTACTCGAAATTGTAATCCTTTCCTGTGAGACAAGGTCAAAAGTACGTCGCATTATTAAATGCGCATTTATCTTCCAACGCCTGCTCCTATGTCATGTTACAAATTGACTCGTTGCCACCCTCTTCTGTAGCCATGATGTTAATGGAAGGTAGTTTATGAGCCGAGGATGAGTTTAGGTTTAAAAAGTGTGTGATGAAGCCTCGTGGTTACTATCTCTTGTCTCCAAATATACATTATGTTATTTTGGCAATACAAAAGTCACTGTATGCCGTGGATCAGTGTCCGGTATCTCTCGTGGAGAAAATACAGCAGAAACAGTCAACCAGCTCCAGTTAAATGGAAAAGTCTTATGTGAGATATCAAAATATGAAGAAAAACTTATTACCAAATTCAACATAATTGGATTGGTCCTTTAAGTTCTTAATTTTAACCGTACACATTCCCTCTTCAAGACTTCATATTGCACCATGTTACACCACGCTATCCGTGCAGTAACCACAATACATAATCTTTTGCCCAATTGCTGCTGAGGATTAATAAAAGACTTTCCATGCTTGTAAATAGCACCGCAACTAAATTTGCATCCTCCTTCGCCACTTTCCCTTCCTGCTGGTAATGTGCTACTTAGACCCTGCTAGCTCTTCTTCTTTTGTAAGGCATATTTGCTTATCTAGAATTGTCGGGTGCTTGATCCCACTTAGCATCCTTAGTGATCTACCAATTAAGGGAATATATGCTAAGAAATTTGCATTCCAAAAATAAATTATGTTTGATTCCCAAGCTGATCATGCTTCTTTTAAATTCCATCCGGTAATCCACTACACCGGAATTTCCAGTCGCCCCACAGCAGTTTTCTCAGACATGATTAGAAAGAGAATTGGTTCTAATTGAGCTGTTTTGATATTAACTACAATGAAATAAATCATTGCATCTTCTATGTGTGCCGTCGAGAAGTATTTCCATCTGCAAAATTATTGTGCCTTGCGACATTTCTTGTCATTAAAGATTGTTGCTGAGTTTAAGAAAAAATATCTAAAAGAAGTGCAAATATTTAAAGTGAAAAGAAATCCATTTTCAAAAATTAATCTAACATAATGAAAGTGAATTAATGTGTATGAACTTTTTGAATTTTATTTTAACTGCACAGTTTAGTTCTTATCAGTGTTATCACTCTTTCTATGAATAATTTTTTATCATAGCTATTCCATCCTATAAATTATGCATCAGCAATTTTCATCATTAAAAGAAAGTTGAAATTTATTTTGTTTTCCAAGCTCAGTTGAATGTGACTGATTTTTCTTGCACAATTTATTCATGTACTTTTGATTTCTGAGTTTTGAGCTACGGATTTTAAAAAAAAAGTAAGATTTTTAATTAGTGCAAGCAGAATATTAAGTGGAAATTGCTAATCATTCGTATTATATTGAAAATCTGAAAGTATAAAAGGATTAAAAGTATATGAAATGTTTATATTATGTTTTATGAGAAACAAAAGATTAAAAGTTTTAAATTATTGGAAATAGAATTTTGCAAATTTGGTTTTAACAGATTTAAAATTTTCGGATCTTATTTAGGAAAGGTGATTAGCATGATTATTATATTTTTGCATTATTGTTTAAATATCTTTGAATTAGTATTTTAGCAATGAGATTATTGTTCAAATATTTGATTCCTAAGAATTCTCTAATTACTTTGAAAATGCGGAGAATACAAACCTTTAATTTTTTATTAGTCCAAAGGGATTTAGTCCTGAAGGACTATCACTTTCGTTTTGCGACTTTGCGTCGGAAACACAAAAACGGCGTATCACTTTTCAAATTGTTGCCACTAAATGTTATCGCTGTGCATTAAATTTTAAAAAAAAAAAATCTGCATAAATGTGCCTTTTTTTTTTTTTTTTTACGCAGCTTTCTCTTCAAAAATCGTCTGCGTGCGTTGCACGGCAAAATAAAAAGGAATTTTAATTACAGTTCTAAATAAATAGCCAAATAAATGTGAAATTCGTAACAATATTCTCTAAAACTTTAACGAATTTTTCATTAACAAACTCAAAGATTTCAAAGCCAGCAATACCAACGTTGTACAGAAAAACATTTTTATCTCCAGCGCGTGAGAGCGTGTACCGAAATTTCTAAAGATATGCTCAATTTAAAATTATTTTGCGATATTGCTGTTGAACTGAATTTTATGGTTTAAGTGCGAAGAACATGGTATTTAACAAATAAAGGTAACACACAAAATGTTAAATAAACGTCCCTTTGGACGTAATTTAAAATCTGAAACATTTCAGGTTTTTTTTTTATTATATATAATTATTATTTGTATAATGGAGTGAAATTTTTATGAAATGGAATGCTTAGTGCAGTTCAAAAAAAAGAAAGCGCCAGTTGCCTTTAAACAAGGAACGGGGCATTTCAGAAATAATTTTCTAGCATCCTTTGGCCACTGGTGCAGAAAATCAGTTTATGCTAGTGAATTTACTCACTAGATGGATGCAATATCTAAGATAAAGCTTCCAGTTTTACACAATATTAGTGAATTAGAAATGTCTTAACAATAATCGATAGCATAATTTCAGTAAAATTACTTCAAATAATGTTAAATGGAATTAGTTATTATCAAATTAATTTTTTTAATGGCTCCCGGCCATTAAAAAAAATATTGGTAACAAACACTTAGTGTACGACAGATTTTCAGAAGACTACAAGAATTTCTTATGTGATCTTCCAGCACCTTAAGAGCTTCACAAATTTATTTTAGAGACTTTTAAATTGGATTCAAAAAAATTTACAAAAAATAATTATACACACATAATTAACTTCGGTGTGCGTCTTTCTGTGTCCGAAAGTGAAAAAAACTCCTGGTAGCAAAAATAGTGTTCTGCATGTAACTCGTCCGTTTGACGATATACTTCGGTATTGTCGAATGACTGGCGTAACGTTTTCTCAATCTTGTACTACGGAAAAGGATAAAGTTTCAAGCTTTTTAGAATTTAAGATAGTCTTTTTATATATTTAACAGGAAAGTTTTTTATATATATAAAATATATTTATATAAAAACTTTTTACTTTTTAATATTTAGCCAGGTGTTTCAAAATGCTGCTGACAGTAAGAGAGTGAAGCAGAATATGTTTTGGTTTTATTGGTCGGCAGATACGACATGGATTTACGTTGTTGGCGATAAACAAATTTTCCAGACTTTATGAATTGCAAAGCTTTTTAAAATACTGCATTCCTTGAATAAATTCGCGTTAAGTAATTGAATATCCGATAAAACCTGTCACATAGTTGGACATCATCCTTGTTCATCATCCTGTTCATAGAAATCAGTTTTTTTGTTTCTTCGAGAATATTACGGCAAGAGCGAGCGCTATAAGAAACAAAACATTTTCCAGAACCTCTTACATCAAAAGATTTAAGCAGGACAAGGGTTTTTGTCGTAGTTCTTTTGCAATGCAAAAAAAACGAAATGAGGCAATGATGATTAGTCGTTTTATATATTATAATATACGGCTACCTTGGATATTATAACGCGTAAGTAGAAGAGAAAAATCGTTTTGTTAATTATTCAATAATGATTATTGAGACAGCATTGATTAATTAACAATAGCAAAATCTTTTCCTTTTTTAATGATCTGTACAAAATTTTGTTCATTTGCATGAACTTCATTGATTATTTCGCTTTAAGGAAGGCTGCCTTAAAAATCATCACACACACACACATATATATATATATAATGATGATTTCTTTCTCTGTTTTGTTGTAGTTAATTGAACGTTATAAAAGTTTGATTAGGAAATGCACCAATTCATTTCTAATCATGTCCGAGGAAATTGCTGCCTAGGTGACTGAAAATTGTGGTGTAGTAGATGACCGGATGGAATTTTGGAAGAAGCACGACCGGCTTGGTATTTAAACGTCATTTATTTCTGGATGACGAATTTCTTAGCACATATCCTCTTAACTGATAGATCACTATGAATGCTAAGCGCTCCCTTTTAAGATAGATACGAAATGGCAACTTACATAAGCAGTGGCGTAGCTAGGGTGGGGCAAGAAGGGACATCCGTCCCCGGTAGCAGTATCCAAGGGGCGCCAAAATTTTCCATTCTTGGCACACAGAAAGGGGCGCAAATTCTTTAGTTGTCCCCGGGCGCTGGAAACCCTAGCTATTCCAATGTACATAAGGAAGAAGAGTTAAACGAGGCTAAGTGACACGTTATCTGCAGGAAGATAATAGGCTGAAAGATGTTGCGGTATTATTTGAAAGCTTGAAAAGTCTATTTTAATCGTGAGCAGCGATTTAACGTCCGGAAGCTTTATTTAATAACTAAAAGGGCCGGAAGTGGTGGTCATTTCCTCATGGAATTCGGTGGGTTTGTAAAATGCTAATAGATAACCACCGTTGCATCCTGTGAAGGGACGGACAGTTACAACCATGTTTTCTCTGGGATTCGAACCCGGCCCCATCGCTATGGAAGTCAGAGTCACTAACCAATATACCGGTTGACCGGCATTGTTATTAATATAAATCAAAATGTTTCTACATTGGTGTGCAAAACTTAAGCAACAGCAGGGTTTTTTGCCATAACTCCACGAGAAATGAACTGAGAGACATGAAATGAAGGAGAGTATTATGTACGTAAAGGATGACGAAAACGTCGGAGCTGAAAAAGGAATACAATGCATACGGTATGGAATCAAACAAAAACAAGCTTTATTGAACGCATAGTATCGTGACTCATGATTGTCTATCCAAGAAGAACAACAAGCAGATGTTCCTTAATATGGGATATGCCTCCCCTCACTGCAATAGTTGCTTCGCACCGTCTCCGCATACTCAGAACCAGCTGGTGCAACATTTCTTGCGGTAGGAATGCCCATTCCTCAATCAGCATCTGTTTGAGTTGTTGGGTGTTCTCCGGAGGATGTGAGCGTGCTGCAATGCATCTCCCCAAAGCATCCTACACATGTTCGATGGGATTTAAATTTGGGGAGTACGCTGGCCAATCCATTCGAGTGGTATCTTCACTTTCCAGTAGCACCTCAACAGCAAGAGTCCGATGTGGCCGTGCATTGTCATCCATAAAAATTAAGTCTGGGACAATGGCACCTCGGAACAGACGAACATGGGGAAGGAGTACCTCCTCACAATAGCGATCTCCGGTTACAGACCCTCTGTCGAAAACGTGGAGCTCAGTTCGCCCGTTCAGCATAATGCCTCCCCAGACAAGAACTCCAGGACCACCGTTACGGTGTCTTTCCTTGATGTTACTGGGATAAAACCGGGTCCCGACCTCTCTCCAAATCAAAACGCGTTGAGAATCGCTTCTGGTACTGAACCGACTCTCATCCGTAAAGAGGACACGACTCCATTGATCAGTTGTCCAGTTTTTGTGCTCTCTGCACCACTGTAAACTGTGGTGTCGGTGGCCAATTTTCAACGGGAGGCAGCATTCAGGACAGCGGGCGAATAGGCCCCCTTTGTGAAGGCGTCTGGCCACTGTAAACCGCGACACTTGTTGCCCCGTTGCTGTACAGAGTTGCTGAGCAATGGCGCTTGCTGGCTGCTGTCGGCCTCTTTTCACCTGCAGGACGATATATCGGTCATCCCTTGCAGATGTCGTCCTCAGGCGGCCACCTAACAGCTGCACCTGTGGTTTGGAACGCTTTCCAAGCGCGCGAAACGACACTTTAGTTATTCGGAACTCTGCAGCTACACTGGTGGCAGTACTCCCCTCCTACAGCTTTCCGATCATTCTTCCACGTGTGAAGTCGTCCAGGTGATTTCTTCTAGCCATATTTCACGAACTGACTCACTGTCACTTTCAGGGAATATGTTGAATTGCGTCTCCGTCGTCCTTCCTTTTATTCTACTGTTGAGCTGCGCGCGCCGACATCACGCGTTTTGTGTACGCTCACGTCGCCTCTGACGTTTCGTTCCTGATATTTGCATAAGCATGACGTTTCTACTGACTTTATCAGGACTTAGCATTCTGTGTGTATTCTTTGAGAACATGGTAAATTCTGTAAAGGGTTCTTATCCTTACGTTCTAAGTCCTGAACTGGAACAGGGAGCGGAAGGTACGCTATGTTCTGATGTAACTGCTGGGCTGGAGAATAACTGCACGTGAAGGGATTTGAAATCCTTTTTTATTAAATCACTATTAGTAACAAACCTCCCAATTCGGGAGAGATACAGAACGTAACAGACCACACTTTGGTCGAACTTAACAATCAAATAAATTTAAATAAATTAAAATATAACTTAAATTGACTTTTGCTTCGCAGAGCAATTCGCGGAAGTTGGCCTCTATCTAAAAGGGTGCGTAGCAAGGTATACTAAATACTACCGCACTTTAATTTATTTTACAATGCAATCACGTAGTAAGCACTATGGCTTATAAATTTAAACTGCTAGCTGGTCAGGCGAACGTTGAGCAGCGTGACCGTGATCTGAGGCAAAGCTCTCACACACCGAGAGGTTTCTACCTCTGTCTTAAATAGTGCTTGGCTGAACTTCAAAAATTAGCATAAGCTAAAAACGCGCGCTTCTTCTGACAGGAAGTTGAAGCAGAGAGGAGATAGAAAAGATTTAAATTAAAATAAACTTGGTTAGTTTAACTAAAACCTTACAACTTACGTGTTCGTTTTACTGATCTCCAGGCCTCCTTTTCTGCAATTTCATGGCTATCTGCTAAATTTTTACATTGTTGCTTAAGTTTTGCTCACCAGTGTAGTACAGTTATAAAATTCTATTAAAAATTAACATTTATTCGCTTATTATGTATCAAAACAAGATTGGGAAGTAATGTAATAATTAATACACAGACATGAAAAATACTATATAATATTATAGTAAGCTACGCAATTGGGCAGGTCCTTCACTAAAATAAGGCATGTTTGTCATCCGATGCATACTCCTGTCGTCTAATACAAATTGACTTCTCCTTCGTTGGCACCGTCTTCGGTCACTATGATATTAATGGAAGGTACTTTACAGCCGAAGAAGAATTTAGGTTTAAAAGCATGTTGTGCAGCCTGTTGGTTACTATCTCGTGCCTCCTAATACCTGTTATGTTATTTTGACAGCGCAAATGTCACTGTTTGCTGTGGATCGATGTCTAGTATCCTGCATGAAAATACGGCGGAAACATTATACCAGTTCCACCATCCGAAAAGTCATGGAATGTTCCGAGTGGTCAAAACTTCAACTTCTGTATAAAAAAACTTGAAAAGTAAAGTTATAAGCAAGGAGAGGCCTCTAAAACCAAAACCCAGAAGATACTCTTGAATAAGTAAAATTAGCATTAATTCTTATTACATTTTAAAAGATGATAATGATTAAAGGATGATAATGTTGAAAAAGTAAGAGAAGGAGAAAGAATGAAACTGAAGAAGCAAATTATGAAGTCGGAAAAGGAAGACGAGAGGCTTACACACCCGCCGTCAAAAACAACAACGATAACGATATTGGGTTGTTATGCTCCACTTCATATCAATAAATCTATTTTACTCATCAACCGTTGCGATGAGTAAAATGGCAAGTTGAAAAAAAATCGTGTAAATGAACCTTTTCACCCCAACACTCGCAATGACAGGATGACATGTAACAGAACATTATCAGACTTACCCGATGCAGAATCGCTCGACAAATTCTCATTCTATTCACGCTACACCTTACACGATAACCAAAATCCCATCATCATGTGGCATGGAACCTGTGTCATCTCACCATATACAGGAACGTTTGAGATCAATGATTAAACCAGAACAATATTATTATGATGCTTGACAAAAGGAACATACCGATCTTCACCCTAAAAGCATAAATTGTACGATAGCAATAACACCACTGATATACGAACACCTTTACTCCGTAAAAGAACAACAAGAAACGAAAAGCATACCAAATAAATTCATTACCTCAGTAGCAGGTCGATGGTCTCAGTAAAAAAATCAACAACGATATCTGTGTCTTTTGACCAACAATAGCAAGAAATTTGTACCTAGGAGAGACCTTCCTCTATCCCATCCAACATCGACTTTACTCTAGAGTCGGTGTTGGCCTTGATCGGTGATGATCACAACTTGTGCCGTTACAAAACCGCCGTCTGGCTCGTGATAGATTTGGTATTGTCCTATTCCACACTGAATGAATCATCCATTCTTTTATTATCAAGCAGTAAAATGGATTCTCAATTTCTGGTCAATTACCTCAACGAATACAGAATTTAACTACAACCTGTTGTATAAACGGCAGGTAAAAAAATCAGCTGTTGTAGGACACTTTGAATGGAATTCGTTGGATTTGTAAAATTCTTGTGGTATTATCGTAGATGCATTAATGTTTAACACCTTTTCTTACGAAGCTTGGGAGGAAAAGGTCCAAGTCCAACATAAGGATATAACTTTCTTCGCTGATTCTGTCAGTCTACTCTCAAATCAATTTTGGTTTACCTTTTTTGATTTCTAAATAATGACGAGGACGATAATGATGATAATGAATGTTTCCCCTTCCCAACAAGTGAGTTTTGTGTTATTGGTTGTGTTCCGGCATTCGATTAAGGACTATATTATTTTCAACAGCATCAGAAAAAAGCACATTTTTAGAAATACTTGCTTCATTATCTTATTTTGAAAGATTATCAGATCAGCAGTAGATTATCAACAGCAATTTACGTAGTACAGAACTTTCCTTATTACTAAAATTAACAGTTAGTAAGTGTCCTATAATTTTCGCACTTACCTTTGAGGCTATTGAAGTTGGTTTCCAATTCCATCATCTGTCCTTCTACATTCATTCGATGCGAAATAGTTCTCAAGCACTACAAAGTTTTTCACTGAAATCTCGCAAGCTCGTCAGAAATCGACGTGATCGATTTCCTCTAGCCAGTAGATCTTTCAGAATTTCATCTATGTGTGTGCAGCACTCAAAGTCCATATCTAAATCATTACACAAATCTTCTTCACTAGAAAAATGACATGCATTTTTTTAAAAAACAAAACTTTGATGTTCCAACTTCCAAGTTCCTCTTTTGCCGTGATTATCAAGCAAAATGCTTGATTTGTTCCGGCTGTCATCAGGTGATTGCACAAGGGGCGCAGAAGGTTGAGTGAGTCTGAACCGTAGGCCCGAGAGGGCAGGAGCTGATGTATATTGTTCAGCTCAGGACTCATCACTATTTCCTGCAAAAAGATTCCACGAGAGGCAGAGGTATAGGCAACTCCGTTATTAAAATATGTTCTTATGATTACAACGATTTAGCAAATAAAATATGCCTAGTGGCTATTCCCAAGAACTATTTAATGTAAAATTGTATTCTTTTATATTTGTTATACCTATGTATCTACATATTATTTGTATTAATATCTCACTTATGCAGTAACGCTTCTCACCTCTCTCCTGTTTATGTAATTATCTAATGCGCCAATTCACTCGTAACTGCCTATGTCATTCTATTTCTATGTTTCTAGTCAAATCACCAGCTCGAACTGTCTTTTCTGGTCTGCAATGTGCTGTCTGATGTTCAATTATGTAATTATTATTACATCTCTGTAAATTCAGTCAACTGCAATCTCTTTTTAGTTCTCTATGAAAGCAAACTGTTCTACATGGGGTAGGGCCTCTGACCCAGGTGCCAACACTACACATAGAATCGGAGCACACGAAACAGTAGCTGAATGAAAGATACATAAATGCGGAATTATAATCCGAGTAAAATCACAAACATATGCTGTACCGTAGATGTGTGTATTAGAGTTTATTGAATAAAGAAGAGAAAATATTTGAAACTAAAAGACAAAATAACAAAAATACATTTTATCTCACCCTAAAAGAAAGAAAATGATAAACATTTAGTTTTCTTTAGGAGAAACCTGAATTTTTCTTGGTACTCTATGATACTGTTAATTCATGCATGATTTATACTCAGCTCATATAACACGAAGATTCTCATACAGAGCTTCCAGAGCTATAATTACTTCATTTCTGAAGTACAAAAAGTATATATGCACATTTTTAGTTTTCCTATTGCATTTTAAAGGTCTGATCATATAAAATATTACTTTTGAAAACAATATTTTTGATCCATCAGGCTGTAAATTCAAAAACATGTAGCCTACAGATTGTAGGACTGCCTCATTGTCACTGTTGAAAACTAACTAATGATATGTAATGTTAAGGAAGTTAGGATCTTGGATGTTGATTTTACTTCTGGCAGTCAACTACTTAAGAGTTATTATTAGTACGTAAAAATTATGCTATTGTCCAATAATAATATAAATGAAAATTAAAGGTGTAAAACACCACGATCAAGGGCGAGATCAATGATTGAGTTAGACTCATTAGTTAAGAAAATTTTTGTTTGAAAAGCAATTAGTTATAGGATTTGATGTGCATGCTATATGCGTGGCGTCCAGAGGTGAAGTGAGGTCTAAGTAAGAGGGAGTGAGGCTAGGCAATGTAAGTCACATGACGTGTACGTAAGTCACATGACGTGTCACATGACACGAGTAAGGTGATTGGTCCTTAAGTTTATTGAGGGGATTTGAGAAAAATATCTTTTTAAATACAGATTTCGCCTTAATAGATGATAAATATGTATAATAATAGCTTTTGGATTTAGTTCTTTAGCTTCTTTAGCACTTTGAATGACTTAAATAATCAAAGAATATAAATTGAATGATAAATATAAAAAATCATTAAATAATTGGATCAAGGATCAAGGAAGTTCAATTTACGGAGTACTTAGGAAGGATAACGCCTACACCTACACATCATTTAAAAATTTAAATTATCATCAAAAGAGGGGATGTTCTAATAGGGTAAAAATTTTGAAAAGCCAAAAGCCTTAAGAATAAGTGCCTTCACACTGAGACAAAAAAGGTAAAAACTCAGAAGGACTAATTTTGCGCCAAATAAAGGGCCAGAATAATTTAGATAGGGGCAGTCATCATATTTTAATTTTGACTAGATAAATAAAAAGGCTGATGTTTCCTTGAACCTTGATAATCTTAACTGCAAACGCCAATCGCGAAGAATCCACAGGAGAAAGGTCATTGACCTTTCCGATGCGAATCCTTCAGGGAGGAAGGAAGGGGGGGGCTCGGTTACCAGTCGAAAAAGTAGTTCTTCCAGTGATCAGCTGGGAGGGAGAAGTTTCGTTTTTGACCGCTAATCAATGCTGTTTTTAAAGGTCAAAAGTGAGAGACGCTGTTAAACGTCAAAAGAGTATCCTTTTTAAAGGAAGAAACAATACTTAATACTATTATTAAGAAAAGTCGTTTGACTTTTATTTAAAGTAAGAGTTTGAAGTTAATTTTAAAATTTAATTTCCGTCGCAAGCGACTGTGAAGTTTCTTGTTAAAGAAACGTAGATATGGGTCCCTCAAGTTAATGCTTTATGCATTAAAAAAAACTAGAGGCGTGGGCGTAGGTTAAGGAATGAGAGGTAGTTATTCACATGGTCTTCCGTGTGCTCATTCCTAGCCCTTTTAAATGGAATTGCAGCATACTAGGGATTAAGAACCGATCTGGGTCTTTTTCCGGAAGAAGCAACTGCAGGATCATATACAGGTAGAATATGTAGCACAGGATTAGCAACATGTTGAATATTTTTTTTTTAAATCTTTCCGAAAGTCGCTGCATAAAGCGATTAATGGGCATAATTTTGAGATCGTAATGAATTTCTTCGTTCCTTACAAACCACGGAACTTAAAGTATTTGCTGAAGCAATTTTGATTGGAAAATTTGGACATGGTTTCTGTTAGTCAGTGCAGATGGGACACGCATAAGTGAGAACAGGCCTTATCATAGACTTGTAGAGCAAGATCTTGTTATCAGTTGACCAGTTGCTATTCCTAGCGAAGAAGGAGCGTAAATTGGATTTGACAGCTGTCGCATTCGCAATAATTATTAAATAATTGGGATGGTGGTTGGTGTTGTATCCAATCACAGAAGACTTGTGGGAGTTAGGAAATGTCTCGAATTGAACAATTAGTACTAAACAGTTGATTTAATGTGAATAATAGGTAAATAAAACTTGGTAAATACGTAAAAACAAAAAACAAAGTCCTATCTTTACAACAGTAATAAATACAAAGTCCTATCTTTGCAAGAAAATATATACACACACAGTCTTGAGTAACACTAATGATGCAAAGTCTACGAGAAATAATATAATACAGTATATACGTTACCACCATAATGCATTATGGTGGATGGTTCGAGGTCATTTTACGATATTTTCTTCAGTCGGATCCTAATCCGTGAGTCTTTTGATGGCTGTATATGGTGAATTTTTCATTTGTTCAAAGAAGTTATGAGCGCCGATGAGAACTTGGTCATGTATGGGATTGATATTGAGATCATTATGAATTTGTGCATTTCTGATATACCATGTTGCATTAACAATATTTCTGAGGATTTTATTTTGCAGGACATTGATCTTTTGCCTTTCGGTTTTACTGGCTGTCGCCCAGATAGGGATCGCATCTAAGATGATAGGCCTGGTGACAGTAATATACAAATTTCTCTTAGTTCGAAGGTTTAATTTTGAATTTCTGCTATTAAAGAGAAGATTGACATAAATGCAGCATTCGCTTTATTTAAGATATACTGGATATGCGTTTTAAAGTTGAGTGCTTTATCAATATGGGGTCCTAAATATTTGTAGGAATCAGCTACAGGAACTAAGGAATTATAAGGAAGTTAGGAAGGCTTCTCATTTTATTGCTATATGATTATAAGGCTATTTATTTAGGCAACCTTAGTCTGTAACATTTTACTATATCAATTTAAAAAAAACTTTAATTAAATTAAACTTTGCTAAATTTGTGCTAGGTTAGCACAAATTTAGCACTATTTTTATTTTCAGAATTTTATAATAATATAATAAAAAAAAGTTATTCCGAATAATCATTGAATTAACGCTATTTTGATGCTTTGAATGTGATTTCTTAAATGTCTAAAAACTGGTTTTATATTTTTGGCGAAAATTTATTATCTGGAAAGCAGTACAATTTTATTCACGGTTATAAATCTAACTTACTAGTTAACCATCACATCTCTCGTTCGTTTTCAAAAGCTTAGTTCTTAAGCATTGTAAAGTTACGACAAATTTTCTGTGCTGTTTGTTTTTAGTGCTTCATGAATGTACGGTCTGCAAAATGTATAGATCTGACGAAATATATTTAGTTTGATGATTTATTTTTCAACGCCGGCCAAAAACCGGAAACTTTGAGGTTTCTCATAGACAGCCCCCGTAATTGTATTCTGCAAGATGGAGGACCTCGCTGTGGAAGTGTGCGGCGAGAATGGCGCTTACTACAAGGTTTGTTTCTGAAGAACTTGAAAAAGTTGCTGAATGTGAAATCAAAGATTATTAATTTATGTCTGGATTTTTATATTCCCTTTTTATTCCTACATTAGAATCGCAATGGGACTCTTTTAATCTAGTGAAACACGTTTGTCGTTATTCATACCGCGTGTATTGTGTCATAACAAGAATTAGTTTAAAAACTGTAGTAAATTTTAATATTACTTTTACAACGTGATTTTGTCATGTCAGTAATCTCTAAGTTGGCTATATAATGTAAGTTTTCCTTAAATGTTGCGTGAAACAGTTTGTTTAAGAATCGGCGTGTTCAAACCGTTCGGTGATATCAGTGCTCTATCACCAGGTAGTTTCGAAACTGAAAACTTATATCTAAATGTATTTCACAAAGTCGACTAGAATATATAGAAGTTTTTAAAGAATCATGGGAATATGAGTGTTTTTTTTTAAAGGTTCTGAAAAGAATTAATTTATTATTTAATAATAATTGCATACCGAACGTAGTATTTTGATACACATTGGATTCAAATCTAGTTTAAATTAGTTAATGTTTGGCATTTGTAAGCTTTAGTATTATTTACGTCGAGGTCTTTGTTTTTAATGTAATCGTTGGATAAAAAGCATGTTCCCATTTTTTCCCTGCATTTTAAGAGTAATGAATGGTGTGAAACTGATCTTGTTCAGATCAGTTTTATAACAACTGAATTTATGTTATTAACCGATTTGCATGTATTTCTTGAGAACAGAATTATGCTGCTGTTATTTATCTTTATTGGAAAATGATGAAGTTTTCTTAGTTTTTTTTGGGGGGGCGGTGGAGCATATGCATGTAAAAAAAAAAGAAAAAAAAATACTGCATAGTTTGCCATAAAATAGATGCCATTTTCCATTTCATTGCTTCAAAAAAAAATTTAGCGAGTATATTTTGTATCGTATAAATCTCATTCTTTAATAGAACTATGCTGAGAGTGGGGATATGTAAGTCACTTACTTACCCTTGGATGTAAAATTGAGGAAAGGTGCAAAATTAAAACGTACATTAATGTATAAGAGGTAAACTTATATTTAGGAATTGAGGTTTCAGATTTACCGAAGGTATTATAGTCTGTTGGAACAAATGTGTTCATTAATACTCAGTTTCTAAAAATGCTTAGATGGAGGGAGTTAGTATCTGTTATTCTTATCGTATCCTTTAGCAAAAATTTTGATTTGTCTTTTGTTAAAAGTTCATCAAGATAAATATGATTTAAGCTGATTTATTGCCATGAGTTCAAATTTTGTTATTTTTAACAATTTTCAAATGGAATAATTACACACTTGGAAATGGAATAAAATTTTCTGTTCATATTATTCGATATATATTTTTGAATATGTGTATTGATGTTAGCATGTTTCTTGAACGATGTGAATATTAATCATATCCTGCATGTCTACCACCTTTTATGCATTGTGCTTAAATTGTGTGCCTTTTCACATTATTTCTTATAACTACTGATGAAAATTAATTTCTTCCACTTTTAAAATTTCTATTATATGTTATATTAGATTATGCATTATGGAGAAATTTCTGAGTTTCATTACATGTGATTAGGTTTCTTTCATTGATAACTTTTAAAAATTTAATTGTCGAGAAATCTTATCTTAGAGTTACAGGAAATAACTAAGTGCTCCAATAAGTAGCATGTTTAGAGAACTGAAGTTTATTTCTCCAATAGCCAAATTTTATCCAATTTTTGGGTCTTATATCAATTTAGCTTTTATTGAAGAAAATTACCTCATTTTCTCCCAAATAAGATTTGATCAGAAAATAAGCCTGTCATGCTTTTCAGGATGCTCTCTATTTCCAAAATAAGCCCATCAGCCATATATTACCAAATGACCTTTGGAATGGTATAATATCCTTATCCCATTTATCAATTAGTCCTGTTATCTAAACAAGAAATTCAACAGTCATAATTAATTCAGTAATCCCAGGTCCCCATTATAGTTAGAATATTTGTGAACATGGGACATCTTTAATAGTACTTTGACATCATAAGTAACATATGCATTAGGCTTTATCTCCTTTATCTTCTGCTTCTGATTGTACTACTCTATCAATCACATTCTTCCTAACCAACTGGCCTAGCGGCAGACATATTATGTGGCTTAAGGTATCGTTCAGCACTCTCCATCCAGAGTTACATGAGAATTTCCATCTGTTCTGAAATGCAAAAGTTATCATCCTTCAACTAATGCATTATCCTCCTAAGACTAAAACATTGTGCACTGTATAACAAATGGACAGGGTTATTATTTATTAACATCTTCATAATTAAATACATTCCACATTGCACTGGATACCTAATGCACTCATGTTAAGTAAATATTTTCTGCATGAAATTTTTCATTGTTTTTAAGTGGTTAACAGTTTTTAACAAGCTTTATTGGGTACTTTTCTATTTCGCCGGCTCAAATCCCACTAAGCAGACTTTATTGGCGACAACACACAGTATATACATAAAAAAAAGTTAACAAATTTAATTTTTGAGAATTTTTTACTTTAGAGGGATAAACATTTTAATATCGTCTAATTTTTTTTTTTTTCTAATGGATCTGTCATTTCCATTCTCTACACAAATTCCATGAGGTAATTTTCCACATGACATGCTGTTCCTCTGGCCGTTCCAGTCCACAACAGTTCTGTGACTGATTTCCAACGAACTCATTTTCACATCATTTAACTGAAGTGAATTCTTTGCTCCAACTGTAAATAAATCTCGCACACTTCAAGAAACTCAATTTCAATGAAACAAACTAGGTGCCTTTCCTGATACGTTTACTGCGCCAAATTCAAAGGTTGCAACGCCGCTGCATTTTGTCTCCGAAATACAATTTAATTTCAGAAGTATTATAACAAGTAACAGTCGCAGGCAAGACACCTTTCACTTGAAAGAATTGGACAGATTCTTCCTCTGCTCTGAACAAGTCCCAAATTTTCATTGGTTTTTTTCTATTTTTAACGTATTGGGAAAAATATGTGACTGATAAAAAATGGCCGCAATTTGTTTTGAAAATGTGCCGGTAAAAGATGACCAGCTGCGATATACCATTTGGCGTTGGCTGTATCATTTGGTGTGGTGGCGAAATGGAAAAGTACCTTTTATTGCTATTTGTGTCTTGTAAGTATACAGTTAACACTTGATTTAAGAATAGATTTGTAAAGAATAATATTTTTATCCTGAACAAGAAGAGTGCAAAAAGCCATTCCATCGAGTATAAGAAAGGGATCTATAAGACTCCCAGGGTAAAAATCTTATAACTTTCTCTAGAGAGAAGTTAGATTCTTAGATGATGAATATGGCAATCAAAGTACAATACCCTCAGTCAACAAATGGGCGAGGAAAATACCGAGAAGCACAAGTACGGTCGAGTTGGCAACATTTATTTCTTGCTGTGAAAGATATTATCTGTGAATGGATGTGGCAGAAGAGCAAAGGTTTGGTTTTTCGGAGAACTGCCATTCAAGCCTTTATATTTGCTTTGGTACCACAATTAGTAACCTAAGAAATCACCACAGCTTTTTGAATGCATAATTTGTATCAACAATATGAATTGTCTGTAAGAAGATGAACAAAACTTTTCGACCTGGAAGATACTAAAATTATTAAACATGCATTCCATAAATTTTTTTTTTTGTTAATGGCATTGATGTTTCTAAATTGCAGTATCATTGCTTTATATGAAACAGTAATGTTTATGCATCAGACATCTGAAATGACAAATGATTAAAGGGGTTATCATTGATTTACAGATAAATTCAGAAGGAAATTCTCAGTATTATATTATAAAATATTTCTTAATTTATGAGTAATATTAATTAAAAATATGAAAGCTTTGTAAGTTTTCTTGAAAAATTCTTGTTCAGAAATTGTTTTACAAGGTTTTAGTTTTTCAGATTGTAAGTAACATTCCATAGTAAAACTTAGGGTTCGAAGTGAAAATTATGTGTAGTAAAATTTCCTGCTAACCTTAAATGGGTTGGAATGCGCTTTAGTCCACTGCTTGGCCGCGATTGTTTTTGAATGAGCAATAAATGCGCCAACATGGGTAACTCCGTATATCCGTGCACGTTGCCTACACTGTGCAATTCGCTGAAGTTTTTTTTAAGTTTAAAAGGAACGCTGTGCACATGGCATTTTCTTGTAATTTATTTTCGTTATTGGCCGAAATGCGCTTTAGCCCACTGCTTGGCGGCGATTGTTTTTGAATGAGCAATAAACGCGCCAACATGGCTGACTGGGTATTTTGAAGCTACGGAAACATGTAGCTTTCGCGCATGCGTATTTCCTATTTTATAAAGAACGGTTTTATTGGTAATGTGAGATGACGTAGCGGTTTATTCGAAATGCTTACGTGTTAATTTGAGTAGTTATTTCAGTTCTCGTTTTATTCTTTGAATGCGGTGTTTTTCTATTGAGTGTTTGCTATTTTCGTACGTATATTTCGCTAAATACCAAGTCGCTATGGATTTAGCTGTGATGCTGAGAGAGGTGAGTGAATGTACATGTACATTTATTACTTTATTGGAAGTGCAAGGGAAACGTGATTGATTGGTGTATGAAAGCTGGTTATTTTGTTGATTTGTGCACATTGCCTACATTGTGCAATTCGCTGATGTTTTTTTTAATTTAAAACGGAACGCTGTGCACATGGCATTTTCTTGTAATTTATTTTCGTTATTTTAGCTTATTTTGTTGATTTGTGTACGTTGCCTACATTGTGCAATTCGCTGAAGTTTTTTTTAAGTTGAAAAGGAACGCTGTGCACATGGCATTTTCTTGTAATTTATTTTCGTTATTTTAGCTTATTTTGTTCATTTGTGCACGTTGCGTACATTGTGCAATTCGCTGAAGTTTTTTTTAAGTTTAAAAGGAACGCTGTGCACATGGCATTTTCTTGTAATTTATTTTCGTTATTCTAGCTTATTTTGTTTATTTGTGTACGTTGCCTACATTGTGCAATTCTCAGATTTTTTTTTTAAGTTAAAACGGAACGGTGTGTACATGGTATCGTTTGTAATTTTAATGCCCTTTTAAAAAAAATTCCTTCTTTCTGGGATGCCATTTTGGTTACGTTTTCGCGGAGCGTGTCGGGAAGGTTATGTAACGGCATAAAATGTGTAAGTATTACAACATAAAATGTAAATAATTAATTTAAAGGTAACTGACAAATATTTTAATGATCGTAATGTTCGTTTTGCATATTATTTTATTATCTTTTTGTGGCAACAGTTTCCGTACTAATTTATGCTTTAGAATTCTATGTTTTGTTTACAATAGGTTTTAGCGGAGCGTGTCGGGAAGGTTGCAGTTAATTGCAAAGACGTTTCGCAGAAACGCGCCGAATTGGCGATTTTCAAAACATCGCCAAGCAGTGGGCTAAAGAGCATTTTCACCCTTAAATGTTTCACCGATGTTGTCTAGTATGAAGAGATTTGATTAATTTTTAGAAAAATATACCTAAAATACTAAATATTTAATCATTAGTTATTAAATATTGATAGTCGAACCTCTTAACATTCTCCATTAATGGATTGATTCCATTCAGACTTGAATTAATTAAGACTTAGTGATCATTAACAGATTGGTTAGGTGATTATCGGCTTTTGCTGCCAATGTATTTCAGTAACCCTTCAGTTTTTTTTGTAATGAACCCTTCAATTTTCCTTCATGAACCCAGTGTATCAAATGTGGTTATTGGAGCAAAATGACATTGGTGAAATGGTGCACTGTGACATATTTGATGTGCTGAAATGGATGTTTTATTCAAAATTATTTCAAATGCACGTAAGTCATACGAATGCTGTTTATTCTGCAAATGTTAATGCATGATGCTTGTCATGCTTGTTCAGCATTTAGAAATGTTTCACACAGTACAAGTGGCTTAAAATGTTATATTAAGTATGGCAGTAGAATATAATAAGACACTGATAGTTAAATTCTTAAGTTTCCTATTTCATTTATTAATAATATGAATATGGGAGTAATATAAATATAATAAAAACCCAGCTCTGTCATTCAGCTAACTGGAAATCTCAAGTAACCACAATATTTTAGAATTTTTGAAAAAATAAAATTCCTGTATAAAGCTCACTTTATTACTACTATAGCTTGTATATATTGTCATCAAACAGTATGGTTCAGCATCAAAAAGGACCAGAATTTTAGACCAGAAATTTCTTCCATTCATTTGCTTTTCTATAGATTCCAGTTTTTATATGCTCAACTATCTGGAATTTTACATTTCCTGAGCTTTTACCGCACGTAAGCATAATCATTATTACTAATGTTGCACTTTAATTAATTTTTCATATATCTTAGTGGCAAATATTAGCACCTGCTATTTATAGTATAAAAAATAAATTTTGAGTAATTTTTATATATTTTGAAAAATGCAGATTTTATAGGAATTATTTTTGTAACTTGGGCTTAACTGAAAAATGCACTCAGGTACACAGAAAGGTTTAGCACTCCAGGGTCATAGGACCATGTGGGAACTTCATTCTCCCATGTGTGGTGGGAGTGAAATTGTTGGGAAGTGTGATGTATACGAGGGCTATTTGAAAAGTTTCCACCTTCAATATGTAGATAGCAACTCAAATCACCTGGGGGTTGTTTGGGCATCACTTGATAACTACCAATCAAAATTTCAACTATTTTGAATGTAAATTTTTTGTTTGACAATAACTTTTGTGAGTTAATGTGCCCAGTTTTGCAAAAATGGAAAAAAATCGAGTATCGTGCTGTCATCAGATACCTGTTTTTGAAAGTTAATATGCCTACTCAGATTAAAAATGCCTGCCAGCATAGAACTCTTCATCATCATTTACTACTGTGAAATTTTGAGTAGCAAAATTTAAACATGGGCATACCAGCTTAGATGATGAAAGTTCAGGATATCCAAAAACTACAACCACTGAAGAAAACACCGCTAAAATCCACCAAATTGTGGTGACGACCATCAAATCAATGTTAGAGAGATAGTAGAAGCGATTAACATGTCCAAAGAACATGTTTGCCACATATTAACCAAGATTTAGATATGCACAAGCTGGCTGAATGTTGGGTGCTGCGGTTGCTCACTTTGGATCGAAAATGTGTCCGAATGAACGTTTGTACCGTTCTATTGGTGCAATAAATTGGAGTTTTTTCAACGCCTTTTTTTATATAGATGAAACCCGCATTCATCATTGCAGCCCAAAAAGAATATACTGACAAAACAGTGGACTGACTACAAAGAAAGAAAGGGCTCCAAAAATGGCTAAAACTGTTCTTCTGCTGGGAAAGTGATGACAACAGTTTTCTGGGACAGCCATGGGATTATTTCAATAGATTATCTTGAAAAGGAGAAACCATTATCAGAACATACTACGCAACGTAACTTGACGAACTGAAAGCAGAAATTGCGGAAAAAGTGCAACATTTGCAAAAGAAACAAATTTTGTTTCACCAAGACAGTGCTCTATCTTGCACCTCAGAGGTTGCAGTAGCGAAAATCAATGAATTACGATTTAAACTGCTTGACCATCCACCCTATTCACCAGACCCGGCACCAAGTAACTTTTTTTTTTTGTTCCTCAAATAAAAGAAGCACTTAAAGGTTAGTGATTTTCATCAAATGACACATTACAGAGAAAGATTTCACATCTTATTTATGGGATAAAAAGATGGGAGCATCGTGGGAAGAAATGTATAGACTTAAAAGAAGGCTGTCAAAAAATAAAGGTAATTTTGGAGGAAAAATATCGTTTTCCTTTGTTAGGTCGGAAACTTTTGAAACAGCCTACGTATCATAGGTGGCCTACCTTTTCAACAGCCGTGCAGCAGATTTTAGAAGATTTCAACAGCAGATTATAGAAGCAATATTTTGTTCTGGAATTCGCAACCAATTTTTTATTAATTATTGAAAGCAATATATATATATATGTGTGTGTAAGATATAAGAAAGTATGATAGCTACTTTAAAAACTAATTGGCAATTTCAAAAGTAACATTCTAAATTTGGTACTTTTCCCGTGAATTCATCTGTTCTCTCGAATTTGAGATCGTTTTACGTTACGTAATGCTACTGAAAAGTGCAAACCCAAACTAATACTAACCAATCATAGCTTGTTTCTAGAACCACTCCTACTCTGGTATAAGATCTCTGTTGCTTTGCTAATCCTTTACTGCCACCCTGCTCTCCTGATCTTTCTTTTGAAGGGGGAAATATGTAATAGATAAGAAAATATAGCTACTTTCAAAACTAATTGGCGATCTCAAAATTAACATTCTAAATTTGGTGCTCTTCCCCTGAAGTCATCTGTTCTCCTGAATTCGAGATCTTTCAATGTTATGTAATGATACTGAAAAGTGCAAACCAAAACTAATGCTAACCAATCATAGCTTGTTTCTAGGAGCGCACCTACTCTGGTATAAATACTCTGGCGAGCTAATTATGTCACCCTTCTGCTAGTTTCCATCTTGCTAATATCTCCTCGCTTTGTTTCCCCATCTAAAATGTCGCCCCGTTAATCTGTGTATATGAGAAATTATTGTAATTGTTTATGATAAAAAAGTATACTGTCTGAGAAGAATGAATCTAATGTGCCTAGAAATAAATGTGGTAATTAGCTGAACTCGGGTTGTGTCAGTAACTTCTTCCATCTTTCCATGTGACTATTGAAAGCTGTTGAAAGTATTGTGTTAACTGCACATCAAAATCCTCCGTTACGACTGCAAGCTAATTCCTCTTCTATGTTTCCTGAAACCATTACATATATATGTAAGATATAACAAAATATGATAGCTGTTTTAAAAAACTAATTGATCTCAAAATTAACATGCTAAATTGATCTCAAAATTAACATGTTAAATCTCTCCCTAACTTCACTCTTCTCCCAAATTCATTATTCGAAATTGTGTAACGGTGCTTGAAAAATGGTAACTAAAAGTAAAACCTACTAATCATGGCTTTGGATTCGTTTTTGCATCTATGCAGTATAAATTCTGCTTCGCAAGGAACTATGCTCCTTTTTTTCCCCGACTTCTGCCATGCAAGCAGACCATTTATGCTTTCCTGCCTGAAATGATGTCGCATCTTTTTATGCCTCATCTAATTGCTATGATTAAAGAGTATATTGTCTACAAGGAATTATTCTAATATGCCTGCAAAATCTGCAAACAAAGGTGTTAATTAGCTGAGTTTAGTTTCGTATCAATTCTTTGCCTCTTGCCGTAACCACTCTGCCATCCCAACTGTGTTCTGGAAATATGACTTATTTATTATATATACACATATAAGAAAATAAAACAAATTGAGAAATAAACATAGCTATTAGATTAAGGTTAGATTTCAAAAATAAAAAAAAAATTAGTGAGACATTTGGTTTTGTTTGGTAGAACTAAGTGCTTCTTCAGTGTTGATATCGACTGAGGTTCTTGCTACCCACAGACAATGTTCCACATTAACACCAGCATTTTGTGTTTTCATTTGTAATTTGATATGCTTCATCCGATTAAAAAACTGTTCACAAGTGTATTTGTAAATAGAGCAGTCTTTGACAGAGCATATTTGTAAAATGCAGGCTGTTCTTTGTCCAAATTTCTTTTTATATATATATATTCCTAACCAAACTGATGGAATTTCTCTTTTAATTGGGCATCACAACACATTTCGTAATGTTTCATTTGTAAAGTTCTTGGCAATAAATTTATGAGTATGGAGGATAATGTTGCAAATGTAGCAGAAAGTTCACTTAAAAAAAAAAATTGAAATTGGTAGAAGCAGAGTGCTCTGGCCGCTCTACTGATGTTTATGAGGCCCACCTGTGAGAACTTGTGGAAGAAGATCAGTATGCAACCATTAGAGTTTGTTAAGGAGTTAAATGGTAGTGCCATGTTCCTTAGTTATGCTATGCATTGCATAAATACCATGTACAAGTTTAATTGCCAGGTGCCACATCAGCTAACATAAGCAGCTAAGAACAGACATGTTAGGGCCTGTACTAATTGCACGAATACCAACGCATCAAAATTCTCGACTGGATTGTCACTTATGATGAAAAGTGGATTGACTTCAACAACACAGATCGAAAAGTTGGTTGGTCTGCGCTTAGTGAGCTCGTTGGCTGTGTCCCAAACTGCACTCTGCACCTGGTGAGCCCATTGGCTGCATTTGAGAGTGCAGTTTGACTAACAAAAAGATCATGTTTTGTATCTGGTGAGATTGCCATGGTATTATCCACAAAGAGCATCTGTAAAAAGGTAAAATTATCGACAGTAAGGTGTAAAGTGCGATGATAGTCCGTGTTGATTTGTCTATCAAGAAAGAACATCGAACTGAATAACCGCCCCCAAAAGGAAGATAATGCAAGACCACATGAAGATTCCATCAAGATAATGCAAGACCACATGTATCTGATTCACCAGATTATGGACTTGAATGGGATCTTTTGCCATACCCGCCATATAGTTCCGATATCCCTCCTTCGGACTTTTACCTTTTTTCACACCTGCAACTACATCTTGTTGGTCTATCTTCCATTCTGCACAGGACAATGATAATGAGGTTGATCTGTTTTTGGACTCACGACCACCAAGTTTGTGGACTGAAGACTTTGAAAAACTACCAAATCGTTGGCAGAAAGTCATGCATTTGGGTGGTGAATACTACCCGCACTAAAGGTACTTTTATGGGTTCCCCCCTAACTTTATTAGGTTTTTTTTTTTTAAATCGTCCCGAAAACTTCCATTACGATCAGATAGTTCCTGTGGCATGCATCAGATAGTTCCTGTGGCATGCGTAAAATTTTGTTGGTGTGCCTCTTTCTAAGAATTATTCTCTTAGCTGATGTGTAGTTAATGGTTATATCTTAAATATAAGGTGTGTTATAAACAAGCATGTTTGAAAGAGCAGCATGTTTGGAAGCATTGGATATCACATGACTTGTGTTCTTAGTTTTGTGTAATGGAAAGTATCTATAAGAAGCTCTTGAATTGTGGACAAATATTGTTATGGAAAGAATTGTGAGAACATTAGCTGATTGTATCCTTTATTTTGGAAAGCATTAGCCAGATGTGTGCTTCATTGCATAATAGTTAGGAAATTTCAGATGGTTACATAACATAAGAAACAAAAATAATTCATATCTGAGAACTATGTGTATGAGCAGGGTTCGTACGGTCCTTAAGAGTCCTTAGGTTTTTTGGAATCGATTTTTGGTCCTTAAAAGTTCTTAATTTCGGCCAAAATCTGCAAAAGGTCCTTAATTTTAATCATCCGAAATTTGTCTGTTTTTACGACTGCCATTTTGAGTGTGAATTAGCATTTTGGAGGAATATTTTTGGTGATTCACTATGGTTATCTTTTTTATGGGTTCATGTGTTATAATTTGTTCCTATTTCTAATATAAATTGTGGGATACTCGAGTTTCTAAGCAAAAAGTGAAACATGAGCACTTCGAAATTCATTTTTTCTAATGAAGAGCTCTTAAACAACTTTTCGCTTTTGGTGATTTGAATTTTTTTATTTAAAGGTTCTAAATTTGGTGACTTATCAACATTTTGGCGATTTTAAGATCAGTTTTTATAAAAAAATTTTAATTCCGAGATCTCGGAATTTTTCGACAATTTTTTTAATGCATTGTAACATTGATAAATTTCATTAAAATAATGCTATTCTATTGAATTTATATTTAAAAAATAACATAAAATAAAATATTTTTATTTTCCGCTATCATATTATAAAGTTCCATTTTAACAACTTATTATACAATATTTTGAATCTGAGAAATAAACAAGGTATAATGCTATAAAACATAATTTACGTAACAGTTCTTACTAAAAGCGAAATTAGCTATGTAATTAACTAAAAATGTCTTCTTTTTTAAATTTTTCATAGTTTTTCCCATGTAATTGTCTCAGAATATTCAAAATTCTCAGAATATGCATCAGTTTTCTCTATAAAATTAATTTTACACTTTTCCTCCCCCCCAAATATTTCTGGCTTTTGGCTGTTACAGAATTGGTAGGGATCATTTTTCTTTAGGATTTTAGACACTGCAGCTTGGAAAGTTTAGAAGGATTTGAAGGCAACTTCTGATACTAGAATCTTTTTCTTAGCATGTTTATCTTCCCTTTATTTTCTGTACTTTTCACTGGACACAAGCATGGAAAATATCAAAAATGTTTCTAATCTTATCACATGGACAGGCGTTATAGAAATGCATTTTTTATTAATAAGGAAATTGAAAACTGACAATTTAAGAGATTCATATAATATGCCTTAATGCATCATACAGAACTGGCACTAGGCATTTTCTCAGGCACTAGGCAATCTCTGTGAATCCTGAATTCTGCTGCATAGTGCCTTTCTAAATTCTGCTTCCAGTGCCTGCTATAAATTCTAAAAGTTATTATATTTCTAGATTTTGTTGCTCAGTTTGTCACTAAATTCTAAAAATTCTGCCACATTAGCTCTATAACCAGCCCTTACCATATATATTTCATATTTCTTCTGAATTTTGATATTGCTAAAGAAATAAAATTAGCAGCTTTTTCTATACATTCTAAATACAGTTTCTTAGTTTTTCTCGGTTTTTTTAGAATAACAGAAATCCTTAATTAAATCCAAAAATTTTAAAAGGAAATGTGTTGAAGAAAAAAACTGAATACATAAAGAAAATTATTCTTCAAAGATATGTACAGTTATTATTATGTAAATTACTCAGTTTATGATTTCAGCCTTTACTACAGTTCCCATTTCTGTTTCCGCATATGATATTTACTGAGCGAGCTTAAATTAAAATTAAATTGTATAGTCTTTGAATTTTTTTAGCATCAGAACATGCCTTTATGTTCTAAGTTCTTTTTAAATGAAGAGGCTTATTTAAACCTTTGTCTGACATTGTAGTTACTTTCAGACATAGCGATAATTTGCTTCACGTCTGTTGGGAGGTTTTGGACTATTTAACTTTTACCAGATCTATAAACCCTTATAGCTGTATTGTAGAGAGTTTGACAAGTTAGGAGATAAAGCACGCAGAAACTAGTGAGAACACTGGTTTGTGTATTGAGACAATTTTCTGATTGTTAAAAAAGATGCTTAGAGAAGAAAATCGATTTAAATTAGCGAAAATATCTGGGGAGGCTTCAAATTAAAAAGACGCATAAATACTTTGTTGAGTTTTGCTGTTACAAAACATAAATGTTTTGTAGCTTTTAATGTGTAATTATCCTAATCTCATATAAGAATCAATATCATAAATTACATGTATTTTAAACTGTGAAATTTTATTAGATTGTGATTTTAATAGGGTTTTTTAACAAATATTTTTAAAAATAAATAAAATTTCATATCGGCCGTGTAAATCCATAATGATTAAGGTTATCTAACTACCTAATTTAATTATTTATAACTAACTGCTTACCCTTAAAAATTACCTCTGCATATTAAAGCGAGTTATTGCCTTTCATTAATCCTTACCGTGGCCACAAGATAAAACACAAAAATGTAAAAATTCTCGTCAAACTTATTCTTTGCGTCTAGTGAGACCTAAAACAATACAAAACAACTTATCACTTGTAGTGCTTTAGTGGCTTATTGGACCTACACGAAGCTAAGACACTAACTGAAACAGACAGAGCCCAACTAACTTTTAAATCTTGCCCCAACCGTGCCTGCATCAGACCTTTTAAGTTTGTTCTAATCAGCGGGTCTCTCTCTAGGCAAGCAGCAGTGGTGACAGGTCGATCTTTTGTTATGAATCATGCAGATTATGATCTTACTTCTCATTTTAATCTATGCCGCTTGACATGAAATCTACTTGCTATTTACTAAACCTCTAGACTGAGCAAATGAAACATTAAAAAAATTAAATTAAACATTTAAAAAACAATTCAACGTAAAGCTAACTGTTAGCGAAACAAATAAAATGTCAGTCATCGTCTTTCAAATATGTCCAACTATTATAAATGTAAAATATTTAATGCTGCTTGATACATTTTAAAGAGCTGAGTTTATTCTCAAACTTATTAATAATTTTTTTAATTAAATCATGTTTAATAATAATTCATCCTACTTACGGATCTATTTCCTTTTTAGGATGGTGTTACAAATGTGAAGTTCAGGCATAGATAATATTTTTAATTGAATTTATTCAGTTTCCATTTTCTAATAGGTCCTTAATTTTTTTCATCAATGGTCCTTAAAAGTCCTTAAGAGTACTTAATTTCCATGTGCAGAAATAGGTACGAACCCTGGATGTTTATCATATTGTATTTATCACTACCTTTAATTTCTGATATGATTTTTGAACACTACCATATATTGATAAGATAGTTTGACCTTTTAGCATTAACATATTCAAAATAGTATATAGTATTTAGTTCTCAGTCTTTAGTATCAATGGTATGTTTTGTTGCTTTACAGCTTTCTTTCTGTGCCTTTTGTATTATCATCACAAAATGGATGTGTGTGTTATTGACATCAGATTGAGCATAGCATCTCCTGGATGTTCATTTAGGGCACATATGGCCAGACCCCATAAGCTGGATTAGTTTAGTTGGTGCAAAGACTATCAAAATTGCAATGAACATCACTGGTTCCGGGTTCTCTTTACTGAGGAGTCGAGGTTTAGTTTAACATTTTATTCTAAACATGTTTTTGTCCGTATGGAATTAAGAATGGGATTTTTTTTTGAATATTATGGAATGTAACCATTTCAGTAAAGCAGGTGTGATGGCACGGGGAAGAGTAACAATTGATGGATGCATGCTCTTACACGTTCTCAACAGTGAATCAGTGACTGGCCAGATATTCATTATGAGGTCTTAGAAGCTTATGTAAGATTTTTCAGAGGTGCATATGAATCTGAATTTTTATTTGTGGGCAATGAAGTTTGTTGACATTGAGTGAACCTTATCAACGAATACCTTGAAGGTAAAAACATTGAGCGAATACTGTGGCCTGCAAAATGTCCACATCTTAACCTGATGGAGAACTTATGGGACTGCATTGGAAAAGCAATTTCACAGGGACTTTCCCCTTCTAGATGTAAATGCTCTGATAACCATGTTGCTGGAGGATTGGAACATAGTAATTAACAACTTTATGCCTAGCATGAAAATACATAATATTTGTATATACACAATATGTGTGTACAAGTCTGAAAAAATTGCCTTCCATGTTACATGCATAAGTCTTAAATGTTTTTCTGAGTTCCTTCCCTCGTTCTTAACTCTCCTTGTAACATATTGTACCATTTTTATTATTCCACTTTACAGTTTTATATCATATGTTATTTAAAAATCAGCTATTTTTCAAAAATAATTTTTTACACTTTTTTTAAGAGCCAGATTTGAATAAACCAGGTCTGAATACAGAATATGTATCAATTTAATTGGGTGTATTTTGTGAGGCGGTGTTATGTTAAGGTTAATTCATGTAAATCTTTTGGTTGTTACAATTGTCATTTTATTAAAATGTGAAATTTAATTAAAAAATTATTTCTTTTAGGCTTACATAACTGATGTTCATGATGATGAAGTAACAGTAGCTTTTGAAAATGAGTAAGATATTAACATTATTTCCTCAGTTACTGTGTATAATAGAATTTGTATACATGTTTTGATAATATAGCTTATCTCTTCAATCATTATTATAAGTATTTATTTGCAGTTACAAAATTTCTGAATGGTTTATATAGTAAAATTTATTTTCCGTGATTACCTTTTACTAAATTTAATTTTAAATATAGAAAATGCCATAAGTATAAAAATGTATTTCTAGTTGGCAGCCTGAAAGTAAATTTCCATATCACCGTGTAAGGCTACCACCAGCACCTCCGAAAGATGACAAGCCTGTTAGTATGACAGAAGGTCAAGAAGTTGAGGTAAAGCAATGCTTCAGTATCCTAATCTTTTTGATGATTTCAGAATGAAGTAAATTTTTGAAAAATATGACAAAAGTTTTTTCAGCCACAGATAAATGTAAAATTATTTTTATGAAATTTTTTTATTTATTTTTTTATATGTTTTATGAAAACTATTAACTTTTTGGTGCTTTTTAATTATCTGCATCTCAATCAAATAATCTTTAACTTATCGGATACCGATTTCAAACTTTTGATAACTATTTTCAAAGTCGAATAATTCCATGCATGAGATTCCATTAAGAATTTCATACGAGAGAAATGTTGGTAAAAAAAAACTTCTAATTTTTGAGAAATCGTTTTTTGTTGTTGTTTTCTCTATAGACACAGCAATCCATTTTTGCTTGAAAAAAAATTGAAGCATTGTTCAAATTTGGTATCCGCACAGTTTTATTTCATGCACTGGCCTAAACTGGTCCTGCATAAATGCCTAGATTACTGTGTAGATATCATTTGGTGACATTGTGGATTGCTACATAATTGTTTTGGTGACATATTGATTTGCCTTGTGAATGTTTTTTCATGACTTTTCAGCAAGGGTATGGATAATAAAAAAGTACGTAATTTTTTAATATGCTGTTTTTATTAAAGAGAATATTAAAAGTTGTTGTCTTATGATTGTGGCTGAGAGAGTAATGCAATTGTATTTCTTGAACCATTCACTGACAATTCAAACACCATAATATATTTCATTATTATGTAATTGGTTTTGATGTAATTCCATTGTTCTGTAAGAACAAAATCATAATACATAAATGTACTGAACTGTAAATATTGAAAGGTAACCATTTGCATTTTGGACACCTCTTGTAGCATTTTAATAAAATGTGTTGTAGATTATGAAATTGTTTTCTCTAGTCTGCCTGCATCCCACATGTGGTGTGGATGTATGTCTTTCCTGCCTCTCATTCATTGATCCTTTCTTGGTTAAGGGGAAAAAAAGGCTGCAAAGTATTTTCACTTTTAAGTGCGAAGATGATTTAATAAATGGCAGCAGAATCTGAAAAAATATTCAACTAATTGCTGGAAAATTTATGTGCATTTTTTTTTTCCTGTTCAGTGGCAGAAGAAACTAATGGCTTTTAACTTGTCAGGATGTGCACTTGCTTTGTAATCATGAAGATGCATGAATTGGAGAAAATTCTCAAACTGAAACTTAAAGTTGGTGCAAAATCTAATTATGGGAGATCGGAACGAAATATTTGCACTTCGGCAGTAAAGAAGTGCAGGTTAAAAGGTTTTCATAATAATGTAACATCAGAGGTATGAAAAAGTTAGGTGACATTTGGTATTTTATTGCTAGTTTGTTGGTTTTTAACTCAAGGGTCACTGTAACTGATCAATATCCTGGAAACATCTCTAATGATGCTTTTGCTAAGTTTAGAAAGCTTGTGGATCCATAATAGCATGCTAATCAATCCTGAAATGTGTGGATTTAACCCTTTTAGTACCGAACAATGATATATCGTCGTTCGGTGCACTCGCCAAAAATACCAACGACGATATATCGTTGCGCCCTTATTGTACTCATCACCAGAGATCTGTGTTTCAAAATAACTTTATAAAATGTTAAAATAGTTCATATTCGATGCAACACAAGTGAAAAAAGGGTTATTAGATGTAACTTTTTGTTATATTTTATGCTGATTAGTGCCGCTGGTCTGTATATGTTAGAGCGATAAGATATAAACGAGACGCAGTCGATGCACACATGCCACTTGAATACTCCGATAACTATCATAAACATCATAAAGATTGCAATTACGGTCCAGAGAAACTATCCCGGGTCCAAATTGTATTAGAACTGAATATCATGACTTGGGTATTATTTACAGCCATCCAAAGTAAATGGGAGCTATTTTGTTTATGCAGTTATAGAATGTCAATAAAACATATTTCCATTGTGTAAAACTTGTTTCTAAAATTAGTGACATATAATTTATTTCTATAGTTATGTCAAATTTTATGGCAGTAGCAATTAACAGTATGTTAGAGAGATACTCTTGACTACAGTGTATAATTTATTAGAACTTTATGTGATGGCTTGTATTTTAATTTTTTTATAGTTTATTTAAAATTTTACTGGAAAAGTTTCATCTTTAAAATTTTATACATATAGGTATTTTCTCGAGCTAATGAACAAGAAGCATGTGGATGGTGGCGTGCTTTGGTGAAAATGACAAAAGGTGACTTTCATGTTGTTGAATATCTGGGGTGGGAGACCACATATACAGAAATCGTACCTAGTGACAGGTTACGGCTAAAAAACACTAAGTAAGTTGCCAGTCTTGCTTAGTTTTCTTTATTGAGATTCGCTTTAAGAAATACTTTTATTCTTAAGCATTTTATTATATGAGTTTTAATTTTCAAATAAAATAAATGTTCTACTTATATTATGCACTTAAAAGTTTTAAAATAATTTTTTTAGATTTTGACTTCTTTTAATTTTTTATTTTGTCATACAATGACATTTTGTTCTCTGTGAAAACTAAAAGATATGCATTACATATGATTTGCTGTTCATTTTCTGTTCAAGTTCTTTTTATTGCATTTAAATTGAGCCTAGCCAATAGTTTATATTGACCAGATAAAGGTTGCCTTTCTAATTCTTTGTGTAGTAAATAAAGATGTTGCTTAGATAATTTGTATTGTATTTATTTGGTTTTGATTACATTTTTATATAATATGTTATAGACGGTGATTACAAAGCCGTGTGTGTTGGAACTAGCAAACTTGCCTAATGTTCCCTGTTACTTTTTAAATGGAAATTAATTAAAAAGGTACTTTTCTATTAAAACTTCCCATGCATTTTGGCAGTTTTTTTTTAATTACAAGCAATTTCTAATTATAAGAACCAGTTAATAGATACACAGGCACACACAATGATAGTCCATATGATACTGTTATTGGGTTTCAGCTATGATTGGCTTCTTTCGCAAGTGCCAAAAAATGTTGCCAGTGCATAGTGGAAAAGTACCATTAAAAATTACTGATTTTTTAAAAATAAGAAAATTAGATGTGCAGATACAGTTCAGATGTAACATCATATTAAATGAAGCAAAAAATGCCTAAACTGAAAATAGGGTATTTCCTATGTAATATGTAGCTTTTCAAACATATATTTCCGTTACTTCAAATATATATTGCATATATATTCAAACATATATTTCCATTAGTTCCATGGTAATGATGAGTCTGAATAAAAAATTTGCTATTATAATGATTAAATATTTTATTTGGTATATTAGTATACCTGATAAAATTTAACATTACCCCCTTCCCCAGTTATTGCATATTATATAGTTATTTGAGCTTATGCATAAAGTATGTTATACATGCATTTAAATTATGATTATTGAATACACCTAAAATATTTTAAAGTAATTTGAGAACCATATTTATTTATTTCTTCATTATATAATTTCACCAAAAATACATTTGTTTTCCCCCTTGATCTTTGTTATCTAGAATTTTAGAAGAAAACAGTACTTTTTGCAATCTACAATCACGTATTTGTCTTGACAAAAGAGTAATCACCATTTACATTTCTTAGTGTAGTTCTTTTATCCAGTAAATAACATTCATCATCTTGTACTATTTTATTTTCCTTACCTGTTATATATTTTTTCATTCTTTAACAAGTAGAATGCAAACAGTTTCTCATGCAGATAATTACACAAGTTGACTATCAGTTCTAGCTGCCCAGATGGTATAGTGGTTAGGGGAGTCGACTGCACTAAAAAAGGGTCGGGGTTCTGCCCTTAGTAGTGGCCTAGCTGAAGTCGGCTGAGGGCCCGCCATTAGTTTAAAAAAAATTGTTCAAAATACAAATCCCCCTCTCCCAAATGAAAGGTTTCAGATTTTAAATTACATCCAAAGGGGCTTTTTTTTAACGTTTTGTGTGTTACCTTTATATATTAAATACCACGTTCTTCGCACTTAAACCATGAAATTCAGTTCACCAGCAGTATCGCAAAGTAATTTAAAATGAACATATCTTTAGAATTTCCGATACACAGTTTCGCACGCTGGAGAGATAAAAAGTCCCTCCCCCCCCCCGTAGAGTGTTGCTATTGCTCGCTTTTAAATCAATGAGTTTGTTCATCAAAAATTCGTATAAGATTTATAAAATATGAAATAGATAATTAAACAAATTCCAAATTTGGGCTTCCAGATGTGCATGTTCAGGTGGAAACGTATGTTATTCAAAATTGGACGGCCCTAGGTACTGTTGATTTATGACATTTGGAGAAGTATACATACATTTATGCAGCTTCTTCATTATTTAATTTCCTTAAATATAATACAGGGCAATAATTTTTGGTGGCAACAATTTGAAAAGTGATACAGCTATTTATAGTGATTCAATGCAAAATTGCAAAACAAAAACAATAGTCCTTCTGGGACAAAGCTCCTTTGGACTAAAAAAACTATCGATTCTACTGACATTTCAAGTTCTCTTCACAGTAATTTACGGATATTATTTGAAAATGTCAGTTGTAAATAAATCATAGTGTCTTCACAAAAAGTATTTCTATTACTCTTGAACCTTTCTTAGTACACTGACTACTAATAAGTATTTGGACACCTATGCAAATGATGATATCTGCGGTCCTAAGGTATGTCACGGACTCCGCCGGTATATATCGTGTAGGAAACAGCATCGGCTTTAGTCACATGCAAGATGCCTCACAGTTCGGAGCTCTTTGATTTTGAGAAAGATATAATTATCAGTATCACAAATGTGGCCAATCCTTAAGGGACATATCTAGCGATCTTAAGTACCCAAAATCGACAGTGGCCTATGTGATTAAGAAGTGGAAGGTGAGCGGTGATTTTCAGAATGTGCCCCGAGTCGGCAGACCAACGAAACTAGGAGATAGAGACCGACGAGTGCTGTCCAGAGAAATTTGGAAGAACCGCCCCCAACCGATGGCCCTCATCCGCGAGGAGTTTCAACAGGCATCCGGGAGTATTGTTTCAATGAATACCATCCGTAAGGAAGCACATCTGCTTGGTTTTCATGGTCGTGCTGCTGCCCATAAGCCTTTGATCACAAAGTCCAACCTCGCTGCTCGGTTAATGTGGTGCAAAGCACATCGAAATTGGACCGTAGATCAGTGGAAACGGGTTCTTTGGAGTGACGAATCAAAGTTCACCCTTTACCGTTCGGATGGTAGGGTCTGTGTCTGGCGTCTACCTGGAGAACGTCTCCTGCCAGAACGCGTTGTAGCAACAGTCAAGTTCGGCGGAGGTGGAATTATGGTCTGGGGGTGTTTCTCCTGGTATGGGCTGGGACCCTTGGTCCCCATTCATGGTAAGCTCAACTCCGATGCCTACTGCACTATTTTGGATGACAATGTGCTTCCTACATTGTGGCAGTTTTACAGGTTGGACCCCTGTTACTTTCAGGACGACAATGCTAGTTGTCATGTTTCGACGTTAACCAAGGCTTGGTATGGTGCCAATGGAGTTCGAATGGACTGGCCTGCCCAGAGTCCAGATCTGAACCCTATCCAGAACCTCTGGGATGAGTTGCATCGCCAAATTCAGGGGTGCACTACCCGTGCAAAATCGGTGAAGGAACTTCTATGTCTTCTCCAAGCTAAGTGGAAGAAAATACCACTAGCTGTCATACAAAGACTTGTGGAAAGTATGCCCCGGAGGGTCCACTCTGTAATTACCTCTCGTGGAGGCTCTACCAACTATTGATTTTGAATAAAGTTAGTTTTTCTTTTCTATCACAGGTGTCCAAATACTTATTGGTAGTCAGTGTATAACTAGATATCCTCTGCAGTCTTGAATGCCATTTTCCCTTTACTTCAATTTAACCTCACTGGAGTTTGTCAAACTCTTGAAATCAGTTATATCATGTATTTATCTGCTGCAGATTCTATAAATTATACTTTTTTTTATCTGATATGAAGCTCAGAGAGAAACTGGAACAAAATTAGTGTGAAAAAATTATGTGGTCAGTGATCACAGGCAAAAGTAAATGAAGCCAAGAAAAGAAAAATATCTCAAATTAATGCAAATGATGTTGAGAATAGTTTTTTTTTGAGGGGGAGGCAAGAAAATCGCACAAAAGAGGGAGGGGAATTGCCCAAAAATTCAAAATACCGAAAGTTGTTATATGAAATTTAAACTTGTTTTAGAACAGTTTTATGAAATTTTAGAATGCTATGCTATATTATGAATATATGAGTGAATGTATTAATATGAATAGGTATTATGAATTATATAGTATTTATTGAAAATAAAAATGGTAATTTTGGAAGATGTTATTTATGAATTTATTTGTTAGCATTTTCTTCTCTTTCTGTATAATGTAGCTACTAACTTTTCCGGCTTTATCACGTGTCCTGCTGTATCACCAAATTTCCCAGTTTTTAATTTTTATCCTTTATAAAGGAAAAAATTTCCCAATAGTAAATGAAACTTAAGTTGTATGCAAATTCGATTTCTCTACTCTAGTAATTTTCAGAAAAAAACTTTTTTTTATTAATTTTTATTTCATCTGAATTGTGTTAATCTACTGTAGACATAAAATTTCTTACAAAGCTACATCCTGTGTTTAATCAGTTAATATTTGTATTCAGATTTATTTTATGTTTATAAATGATACATTGCTAAGTTTATGTGCACAATAATATGTTCCATTAATTAACCATATTTTCTCGTGTATTTCTCCTAGCTTTTTACTGCTAGGTTCTGAAATTTTAAAAATATTCCCATGATTTTCCCCTTAGTCTATTATACGTAGTTTTCTCCCTGTGAGAGCTCATTGAATGGTGAATTAGGTACATACATATTATCCTGTTGACTGTGAAAGTTGACTACTGTTGAACTGTGAAAATTGGTAGAAATACTGGCAATCATTCGTGTGGAATTCTGAAAGAACTGATGTCTCTGTATTTCATAAACAATCACTATTCGATCCACTTTGATTTTGTACTGGCAAAGTTCCAGCAATCATTCGTGTGGAATTCTGAAAGAACTGATGTCTCTGTATTTCATAAACAATCACTATTCGATCCACTTTGATTTTGTTCTTGGGCTTAGTCGGTTTCTATTATTTTTTTAGGACCTCTGAATTTACTGAAAACTGTTGAAAATGCTAAGAGTATAAACTTCTTATACGTGTTTGTACATTAAAAAGACACTTTTTTTTATGGTAGGATTCATAACTTTAAAGATTGTTTGCTATTCTGTAGAAGGCAAGTCTCAAATTTTAATCCCTCTCCTTCGAAAAGGCAACAGAAATAACAGTTAATTTGTTCATGAAAAGAAAATGTGACTTCTCATAAATCACAGGATTCATATGATCCTTAAGATTCTTTAGGTTTTTGGAATTTATTTTGGTTCTTTAAAGTCCTTGATTCTGATCAAATTCTGCAGGAGGTCCTTAATTTTAATCATCTGGAATTTCTGTGTTTTTACAACTGCCATTTTGAATGTAAATTAGCATTTTGGACAAATATTTTTGGCAATTCATTGATAAACATAGTTTAACAGTAATGCCTACTAAATGCATTTTACTTTTGGGAGAATTTTTGGAAGAACAGTGAAAACATAATATTTGAATGTTTTACTTTTGATACTAGAATTTTTTTTTAACATGTTTATCTTCTCTTTGTTTTCTTTACTTTTTACTAGATACAAGCATGGACAATATGAAAAATGTTTCTAATCTTATCACATGGACAGGCATTTATAGAAAGGAATTTTTCTATTAATAAAAAAATCGAAAACTCACAGTTGAAAAGATTTATCTTATGTGTGTCTCAATGCATCAGCATCATATACAGGGCTGGCAATACACATTTTCACACCTGATGCAGTTTCTGTGGATTCTAAATTCTGTTGCCTAGTGCTTTCCTAAATTCTAAAATTTTACCATTTCTGGATTTTGTTGCTTGGTGTGTCACGAAATTCTAAAAATTCTGCTACACTGGATCTGTAACTGATCCATACTATATATCATTTCCTAATTATTATGTATATTCATATTACTAAAAAAATAAAATTAGCATCTTTTTCTATGCGTTCTAAATGCATTTAGTTTTTTATAATAACAGAAATCTAATTAAATCCTAAAATTCTAAAACGAAGAAGAAATATATTGAAGAAAGAAACTGAATATGTAAAGAGAAGGAAAAGTGTTCGTCAAAGATATATACAGTTATTATTATGTGTTAATTAGAATGTTTATAATTTCAGCCTTTGCTGTAATTTTCCCTTTTTGTTTCCTCACCAGAATGGAAATCACTTAGTTTTAAACTAAGTTTAAGGGTTGTAAGGTAGAATTTGTTTCTGGTCTCTGCTTGCATGTTGCATTAGTTCCTATCAGCTCTGGTAATTTGCAATTATTCTCTTTGCGTTATTGCTGCTGATGTTTGAATTTGCTACACATTATTTACATTACGATGAGTTACGAGTTTGTTACAACATGTTACTGAGCCAGCTTAGATTAAAAATAAATTGTATAGTCTTTGACTACTAGTCCACATTTTTAGGTTTAATTTGATTGTTCCTGTTTAATTGGATCACCATAAGCTGTAGTTGATTTTGCTAGCATAAGAACATGCCTTTATAATATGCCTAAAGTCTTTTTAAAGAGGTGTATTTGAACCTTTATCTGACTTACTTTCACACATAGCGATAATTTGCTTCATGTCTGTCAGGGGTTTGAAACTATATAACTTTTGTCAGATCAAGTAAAACCTCATAGGTACATAGTCGAGAGATGGTTGGGAGATAAAAACATGCAGAAACTAGTGGGAATATTGGTTTGCATATTGAAACAAATTTCTAATTCTTAGAAAAGATATTTAAAGGTAAGGAAATTGATATAAATTAGCCAGAATGTCTGGAAAGGCTTCAAATTAAATATTTTATTGAGTCTTCTTGCTACAAAACTTAAATGTTTTGAGAGCACAATAACTTTCAAAACTTGCCAACTGTGCCTTCATCAGGCTTTCAGGTTTGCTCTGATCAGTAGGCCTTTCTCTGGGCAAGCAGCAGCAGTGCAACAGCCAGTCTTCTATAACGAACCATGCTGATTATGATTTTACTTCTCATTTTAACCCGTGCCATTCAACATAAAATGTACCTGCTGTTTACTAAACCTCTAAAATGAGCAAGTATGTGACAAAATGAGACATAAAAAAAAATAAATAAACATATAAACTGCTAACTGTCAGTAAAATGCAAATAAAATGTCATTACTCCTCTTTCAAATATGTTCAACTATTATTAGGGCAAAATATTTAATGCTACCTGATAAATTTTATAAAATTAATTTTATTCTCAAATTTGTATTATATTTGTATTTAATAATAATGCATTCGACTTGTGGATCTATTTTATTCTTAGGATGATTTCACAGAAGTGAAGTTTAGACATAGCTAATATCTTTAACTGAATTTATTCAGTTCCCATTTGTTGATGGGGCTTTAATTTTTTTTTCATTAATGGTCTTTAAAAGTACTTAATTTCCATGTGCAGTAATGTGTACGAACCCTGGAGTCAGTCGAGGTTACATAAAACACAGATGTTATGAGTAATGTTACATCATGGTTATCCATAACTCAATAAATTGTGCTACTTGGCAGCAGTTTCATGGTCAATGGGATAATAGTTATGCATTGTGAATTTATTCTCTTGATTATTTTTATTCAGTTTATATTTGCATCCATTTAAGTTTCTTTGCGTTTATTATTTGAAACGTATTTTGTGCAGATTCTTCATTAAGCTTCCAGGATGTAGCAAATGTTCACCTACTTTCGAAACTTGCGATTTGACCTTACTTCTTATTTACGTTCCAGTTCACTGTGGCCGTATCTATTGCTGATATGTTTATCTTTTGGAATGCTGATATTTTGTTCATCTCTTTTTCCTTCCTTCTTCTTGTGTGCCTTTTAGGAACTTCTGTCGAGACTTATTCATGTGAAGTACTCCTGGGGCTTTACAAGGTATTTAATTTGGACACACGCCATGTCCAGCTCAATTACCATCAAATATGGGCTTAATATCTAGGTTTCTTTTAGAGGAATAATATTTTTATAGTTACCAGTAATTTAGCTATGACTACTTTTCATTTCTTATGTTCTTACTGTAATAGCGTTCTTTTGTAAATTAAATTTCATAATTTTCCCCTGTTTTGGGGTAATAAAATCAGTATTTTCATTGTGTCTACTTCCATGCTTCTCAAATTAACTTCACCATTTCATTGCCCTGCGTTGGCAACACGCCTTTGGGATTATTCTATAATTTCTTTTATGCTTGTTCGTTCTCTGATGCATTTATGTATTATTTTCGTTAATGAACAACAGCACTTTAATATGAACAAAATAGTAGCTTAATTTATTAAAGTTATTTAGAAACGAAAGTGCACTTTCGATTTCAGCACCATTTGAACATCGGAACACAAACACGTTGTATTTAAAAGTCATTTGTTATAAAATTTCTTCCTTCTTACTCAGCATTTTCTGCGCATATAAATGTAACAAATTACAAAATGAAATTAGAAAATATATAATTTAGAATATCTAATTCAGTATCAGAATCAATTCATAAATAGTTTAATGATCTAAGTCATGCATTATAAAGTGAATTTAAGTTTATTTGGAGCTATTTTTAAAGTATATCATTTCATGGTGCATAAGCATCGCCAAAACTCCTTGTGTTCATATGTGAACCTCGTGGTTTTTCATGTTTGAAAGTTGGCAGCTGTGTATTATGTATTTTGTAAATATTATGTGTATTGAAGATAAATCAAGATAATGAATGTTATCTTCAGTAATGTTAGCGTGTGAAATGTTTTGCAATAATGTAATTAAAGTAATGTGGAAATTTAAAAATACCAAAGCTAATGAAATATTCATTGCTAAGACTGCCTAGTTAAATTTAAAATTGATGAGATGAAGAAAATAAGTTTTTATTAAATATTTCCGAATGTGTATTTTCTATAATATTATTTAGTGTAATATCCGTTTTTAAATGACAGCTCATCTGCATGAAAAAATTAAAATTCATTAAAATAGCTGTAATGTAATTTTGTTAAAATGTTTAAAAGCATAAATATTACTTTTTAACTCTGCAGTCTGCTGCTATTTACACTGAGCAGATACAAATACACATAACAAGATAAGTATCAGTTATGTGTGACATAGTTTTTGACCTCGTAGTTAAATCGTAGAAAATGTAATCGTTCTCATTCCCTTATTTTAAGCATGATATTAATAATATTAATCATAATTTCAATCGTAATTATACCAGTATGGTGGTAAATATAACTTCATTTTATTATTTTAAATAATTTTTAGTTCTTATTTGCTAGGTTTTTAATTTCTAATTGGATAGTTAGATTCTTTTTTTTTTATTAAAAGTTATTCTCTTAAAACTAATTTATATTTCATTTTGTAGTCAACCCATCACTAAGGGCACATTTCATCAGTTCGAGATTCCTGTACCTGAAGATGTACAAGAGTAGTAAGTGATTAAATGTTTGAAATATGAATTATTAATGTGGTCCCGCATATTTAAATGTACTTTAAATTAACATTTTCTAATTCCATTTTTTGGCTATAAATGTGACACCCCTTATTTTGCTAATATAGGTTTTATTTTACTATTGATGTAGTGAAATTTCTCCAAGATGATCAGCTACTTTTCCAGATGATTCTGGTTTCTTTAAAAATTTGCTGTTGATGACCTTATTCACCTTTATTACCGTTGTTTAAAAATGTTTTAAATGATATTGGTCACTTTCAGAGGTGGCCAGTAAAAGATTTCACCAAGATCATGGTTTGGGGATTTCGTGAAGATTAGAATATAGGTTTTTTAATCACTGTTCAATCCTCATAATTAAACAGACAAATGGGATAGGGACATGAACCTCTATTGAATTTTTGGCGATAACACAGAAATTGAGGAAGCTGCCAATTTCTCTTGACTGGAAACAAAAACATTAACCTTATTTCTAAACATTAACCTAAACAGACCTTATTTCAACAGTACATGATCATCTGCTGTTAAAATTTCATAAAGTCAGAATTAAAAAAATATAATGCCAATTACTGAATTAAGTCTATACTTTTGTTGAAGCATTCTAGAACTTATTTCAGATAAAATGATTTGTTTAATGACTCACAACTTTATCATTTTTTAAAAAGACTAATATAATTATAATGCATATTCTGAAAAGTTCTTTTATGTTTACTAAGCCAATTGTTTTAAAAATCTATAATGTTTTGAATTTATCAGTGTTTAACTGCATATTTCATTTTATCTTTTATTTATGGTTTGAGTAATATTTTCTAAAATTATGATTGCAAGTTTTTATATATGCATTAACAGGCTCTAGATAAATTTTGTATATTATAAAATTAAAATTTTTTAATGTAACCAGTGGTTATTTTAAAAAACCTAATGCTTTATTTAAACTAGATTTTTCTTTTAAATTTTGTTGTAGTGATAAATATTGAGTGTACAAATAAGTTTTTTTTTTTTTGTGTGTGTGTTTATTGTTTTGTTTTTGTAACTTTGAAGCTTTATTCAAGGAAATTGGAAGAATGTATTTTGAAAACACTCTCTATCGGTTAGCTACGACTTTTCCCCATCCAAAATTCCATCAGTGTTTAAAAAATTCCTCATCTTTTGAGGTGAACTGAGAACTGACCCAATTTTTGGCTTCTTCATATGAATAAAGTCATGAATCATCAATTGGAACAAGTCTGAAGGAGCAGTGTCTGATGAATATGGCAGGTGGGGTAGAACATTCCATTGAAGCGCGTCCAAAGTTTCCTTAACGACTTGCAGCATGTGAGCGAGCGCTGACATGCTGAAAGATCATTTTTCATTTCTTTTGGCATATTGCGGGTGTTTGAGCTTCTATTGCATCAACTGTTTGTAATGCTGCCCAGTGATGGTTTCATAAGGCTGGAGGAGTAGCTCATAATAGATCACTCCGAGCTGATCCCAGAAGACATACAGCATTAGTTTCTTGCCATGAATATTCGGTGTGGCCGTTAAGTTGATTATGGCCGGGCTTACCCCAAGATTTTTTGCGCTTTGGGCTGTCGTAGTAGATCCATTTTCATCCCCCATCATGATTTGATTCAAATTCCGATTTTGCCTTTGGAGCAGTTTGTTCGTATGGTGAAAAAACGGCATTCGACATCTCTTGGCTTAAGTTCATATGGAACCCAATTTCCTTGTTTTTGCGCCATGGACCTTGAGACGCTTTAAAATCACTTGTTAAGCTACTCCCAAGGTTTGAGCGAGCTCTTCTTGAGTTTGGAATGAATCTTGGTTCAATAACCCCTTAAACTCAGCGTCTTCAAACTTTACTAGCTGTCCTTCACGTTCTTTGTTGCTGGTATCAAAATTTCCACTTTTGAAACACTGGAACCAGTACTCACATGTTTTTATTGATAGAGCATGTTCCCCATATGTGTCACACAACAATCGATGTCTATCAGCTGCACTATTCTTCAAATTAAAACAAAAAGGAAGCACTTCTTGCAAATTTTGTTTTGTTAGTACAAAGCTTGATATGGGTTAAGTACAAAGAAAGTTTATTGCTTACATTTCAGTGAAATGAAACAGACTGATTTTTAGACGGAAATGTTGGCGCTTTAACATGAATATAGTTATAAGATTGTCCGATAAAATTTAATGTTAGTAACGCCATCTTATGTAAATCCCTCAAAACTTATTTGTACACCAATATTTGAGAGTATAATGAGGCCATCTGAAAAGTTTTGTGGTTTTTTGATATAAATACAATGAAATAAATTTTTGTTATAAATACAAATGAAAGAGTACAAAAAAAATCTAATAAGACTTTTGCCATCTCTCAGCAACTAAAAAGTTCCCTTAAAAAAAAAAATCTTTGGCATTAATCAAAATGTGGGGTCAAGCATTCTCATGATGTAAGATTACATTATGATTATTGGTAAGTTCTGGCACTCTGCTGTCATTTCTGCTTAAAACTGCCATTTGAGTTCTAAAATTGCTGTTATTTTTCCAGATTTATTGTGTGATTTGGTGGCAACAATTCAAAATATCTAGTTTCCCTTTAATCCGATCATACAAAAATCATCACTTTTTAAAGTTGCGTTGGCTCTGTCACTGAAGGAGGCTCTTTTGGTTTACTTCATGGTCTTTCTCTTGTAACATTATATGGTGTTTACTTCTATCTCTAGTTAAAAGCCGTTTAAAAAAAAGAAATCAGCTAACATTTTTTGTTTTGTTAAAGTATGGGGTACCTATATATCAAAGTAGCTTTATATACCCAGTCTTCCAATGATTATATACTGCATTTTTTGGAATATTTAGTCTACTAGACAGTTTTTGAAATGTATATTTTTGTGGGTTTTCAGCCATAGCCTCTGTTAAAATAAGTCCTTATTTACAGAAGATGATTGTCTAGAATGAGCATCATCTTCGAGGCTGAAATTTTGCATTTAAACTTCTCAAACAACCTTTGAACTGGCATTAAAAACAGCACAGGACTGATCACAAGATTCTCCCTTCTGGCCCACTGTATCATATATATGATCAGCCTTTGAGTCTCGAGGCCCGTAATCATGCCAGTGTGATTTTAAATTTGAACATTTTATTCAACTTTTTAAACAACATTAGATTGGTGGTTGAAGTCTATTATATTTTTGAATAATGTTCCATGGAGTTTTGGCCTTCAGTATTCCCTTTCAGTTTCGATTTTCCCCCACTTTTTGGTTGGAACAGAGTAGTTTGAACACGTAAACAAGTGCATAAAGTTCTGTCCTTTATAGCTTGCCCAGTTTTTGGTTATATTTTCATGAAGACAGTGTGTAGTATGCAAAAAAAGTTCCTTAGAAGGGAGGAACATAATTTAACTTATTATGATTGCAAAACTTGCAAATTCATATTTAATTACAATATTGATTTTAAATGATTTCTCCCGCCTTCTTAGTATGCCATGTGTTGGTCAGCACTCTCGGCGTGTCTTCGAGAGGTCTGTGGTTTGGGTACGGTAACGGCGTTACTAATTTTTCACATCTCCTGCTTCCCCCTCCCCCCAAAAAAACCTGATGTCTCTACAGTGGCACCCGAACTAAAAGGTGGTGGATGATGCTTCTCCTTCACCAGAATTTGGCGATTGGGTCCCCTAATACCCGTTGCCCTTTCAAAGGAGGAGTATGTAAGGTATTTCTCCCACCTTAGCATGCTTTCGTGGTGTAGTGGTCAGCAGGCTCGGTGCATCTTCGAGAGGTCCATTGCTTGAGTCCAGGCGAGGGCATTGCTCATTTTTAATGTCTCCTGTTTCGAAATAACCTAATGTCTCTATACTTCATTATTTCATGAACAGCTTTCTTATAATTTCTGTGTTTCATCTTAAATTTAAACTGGTGATATAAAATTTAAAATTTCTGGAATCCCCAAAGTCCTCTTTATACTGTACAATATTTGCATTTATAAATCTTCAGGAATAAAGTAATTTCAAGATAACATCTTTGAGTTAATATGTTTAATAATAAAATATCATTTCTGATTATCAGGTGTTTAAGTCTTTAAAATATTTTATATAATATATGCACTAAGATTATGTATGCACTTTTCATGAACATAAATTATTAAATTTCAGCTCTAAACTTGAATCTGCTCATAAAGAATTTAAAAAGGCAATAGGTGCTGCTGTATGTAAATACAATGCTGAAAAGAAATGTCTACAGATTATAGTAAGTAAAGTGCGTTTGACAAAAAATGTTTTATGGAAAGTTTAAAATGAATAGATTGATTTTTTATGGGCTTATAGTTATGTAATTCATTGTAAGTGATGATTTTATATATATATTGAATTGAGGTGCAAAATAATTACAATGTAAAAGGACAAATATACTGGTATTACATTTGAATAATATGAAAATTAAAAATTCTAAAGGGTGTTCAATTTTTAGCATGTGTAATTTTCTTTCTACATGGTTATCATTTTTGTAAATTTTTTTATTCTAATTAGTAATAATAGCATCACAAATTATGTGCAGTTTATTATTTTTACTTATTTATACTTTATAAAATTTTAAGGGAATTAAATCTTTAAATGTCTGTAGTGAAATAAGATATTATAAATATTATTAAGTATATATATTTGAAAATATGGATCAATTAGTATAGTGCTTTTAACACTACACTATGAGGTTTTTGTGCATTGTTGCTGAGTATATTTTAGTTTTTTTCTTCCCAGGGTAGACATGATGGATTAAAGAAAAGAGCTTGTATGCTTAGTGATATGCATTTTCGGAATCTTCGTCAAAAGGTTTTGTTATTGAATAGGACAGAAGAAGCAGCTCGCCAACTCGAGGTTTGTCTGTTTCACTGTTTATTTGTTATTTTATATCACTCAGTTTTACTGTTTTAGTTCAAGAAAGTTAGGTTTTTGTTTCTAAGTGTTCATTCTGTTATATTTTATTTTATTTAACTTATCCTTTTTTAGGTTGTAATCCAGGTTTTGTTTTGGTTTTATTTTTTATTTAATTATGGCAAAGCATGCTAGGGCTGTCTATGGGGAGGGATGTCTTCATGGAGGACTTTCAAAGGAAAATTGACTTGCATATATGTTACACATGGTGAAAACCATGAAAATGCCTGTGCAACCAGCCCATTCACCTGGGATTGAATACAGGACAAAACTATCATTGTTAAGCGACTTCACTGCTCAGTCACTAGTGGGTGTTTATAATCCAGGAATGAAAAAGTTAAAAAGTATTAAAAGCAATAAAACTGAAATTTTCTTTTGCCTGCAAAAGTACATCAGTAATCAGACGTCTCGAGCCATGAAACAATATATATATATTTATTCTCAGTTTGTGTCTTGCATGTTAACACATTGACTGTGAGTCACTTGGAGTTAGATTGATAGTTAACGCCCTCACATGGAAGTAGATTGTGCCCAGATGCCGACATATTTATTGTAAGAAATATGACTTAAGAATAGTAATAAAAGATAAATATGTGATACCTAAGTATTATTTAAGCTTTCCATTGAAGAATTTTATAATTACGCGCCAACGGCACTACATGTCAAATTTTTCGCCAAATGCCACATCACGCGCTGGTGTGGGACATGCAAAAAGTGAATCAAAATAAGAAAAATAAGTGACAGTAAGCATTATTTTTATATAAAACTGTATCACAATAATTATACATATTACAAATGAATTTATTTCAAGAAAATCACAATTGCATTATTACAAAGGATACATTTAGAATGTTATTTATGTATTATCTTTGCACAATCTAAGCAGTAACCAGGAGATCCTTCACAAAATTTGCAGACATATATTGTGTCTTTGTTTCCCTTCGGAATAGCAACTTTTGCATTGCTTTCTTAGAATCTTTCCGACTCTTTTTTCTTCCCGTGTACTCAGCAAATGTTCAGATTCAGACTGATTACGCACAGGAGCACTAAGAACAGATGGCTCTTTCAGTAAACTTCGTATCACGGATAAACGATAGTTATACAGCGATGTATTTCCATTGGAATACTTATTATAGATAAAGTGAGAATTGGGCATCATCATTTGCAAAATATGCAAGAATATTTTCGTGGGCCACCTAATTGTTTTTCTCTCACAAGGATAATAGGCAAGCATCTGATCTTGCTTATCAATACCTGTCATAAATTTATTATATTGAATTACAGGTAGAGGTTTCAATTTAATTTCCCCTCTTTTGTTTGCCTTTTCCATCATATCATTCTTATATTCATTGGAAATGTAAGTGACGTCTCTCTTATCCTTCCACTTTGCAATCATCCCACCATTACCATACTTTGCTACAGTTTGCCCTTTCTTCAGTTTACCTCTTTCGGAAATGTCATCCTGATTTTTTTTTACTGTCCCAGTGCAATGGGTTTTTCTGTCACCGAGACATTTTACAAGCTCATAACTGTTAAAATAATTGTCCATAAATACACTGCTCTACATCAAGCATTCCGTCAAGTAAATTCATGACGACTTTTTGTGAATGACCCTTCCCACCAGAATCATCCAACATACCCGTATACGCCATAAATTTGAGAATCATACCATGAGAGGTTGTGACCATGTGTAACTTGATACCATATTTATGGCGTTTATTCGGTATGTACTGTCTGAATACAAGCCGTCCACACCACAATATCATTGATCATCTAAACTAAGCTCTTGTCCTGGATAGTATATTTGAGATACTCGTGAGTTGAATGAATTTATCATATTTCTTATTTTATACAGTCGGTCCTTTGGAGGTTCGGTATTCTGTTCTGGGATTTTTGCGATCATTCGTATAGTTCCCATATGTAAAATTAATCCCACAAATATCAAGAGTTCCTCTTTTGTGGTGTCCTTCCAGTCATTGATGCAAGAACATTTCTTTTTTTCACTGTGCAAAAGTACTTTCTGAGCATAATCATTCGTTTCAGCAACAATTTGCTCCAAGATATCGTCAGTGAGAAAATGGCGAAAGAAATCTGTAGGATTGTTACCTGAAACAGGTTGGAGCAAACGCTCAGATTTCATGAAAGGGAATTGTTTCATAGATGTAGAATCATTTTCCCAAACTATGTTTTCCACCATAGTTGAATCATCTTGCTGACACGCAGCCTCTTGCGCGACTCCTTCATCATCATCGTCGTCGTCCGAATCCGAAATATCATGGCCATGAGTGTGAGGAAAGAATTCCTTGTCTCTGTCACTATTATAACTAAAATCACTCGGGTACTCGTCTGATTATTCAGCCAACAAATTTACTATTTCTTCATTTGTTAGAGCCTTATTATTTTGAATTTTTCTTCTTTTGGGACGCGAAGGCTCTGCACCATCATCTGAACAACTCATATCGCAATACTTTTTTTAATAAAAAAATAAAATATTAATTTCGAAACCACAATTATTTATACGTACTTTCTAATCATTACTCCATGCCAATTCCATGAGAAAAAACCTGCATGCAATGCCAACTGAACTGGAGAATGAATAATCAGTGAAGGATTTTCCCGCGCCAGCGCATGACTGGCTACTGAGACATCACCCCACATCACGCGCCAGCACGTGACTGGCTACTGAGACATCACCCCACATCACGCGCTGGCGCGTGATTGGCAGTCAACATGTTAAATGGAACTTTTAAAGTTTACCCCACATGTAGCATATGAATTACGAACAGAATCCTTCCTATCTTTTTCCATTGCTGCTAATTTTATCAGGGCAATTTTAAGACGTTCACATGGGACGGAAGGGAGTCGAAGGCAGTCGTTGCACAGGACAGGGTGTTTGCATCCCTAAGCCTAGAAGGAAAAAAAAGCTTTAGTGTCGAAATTTTTGGTACCATTTTAGATTACTACTTAAACTCTTATATATGTTAAAATTAGTATTTAATAATTTTTTTTCTTTATTCTACATGAAAATATATTGCTAGCTTCACTTAACAGTGTTAAAAAATTATGTATGTCATGTGGAAAATTACCTAAACATTGCCACCAAATACTGTGATAAATCTAAAATGATGTATAAAAGAAATTAAACCAACAAAAAAAGTTTTTCCACAGACATTTCAATATTTCTCATTCAGTTAATTCAGATCTCATTTCGCGACAAGGCAAAAATACATAAAAACTCAAAATATCTGTAATAAAAATTACGAAGTAAATCTTAGACACTTATTTCCTTGGAATAAATTCCAGAATGGATTAAGCATGATTTAATTTCAATAATAAAAGAAGGCATTATCTTCCACTATTCTGCTAGGTTTAAAATGTAAACAAATATGGCTGCCATGGGAAAAATGATTAGGCTTAGCTGCACTTAAACAACTTTTAAATTGTTGATAATTCTACAAATCTTGCATGCAGATTTACTAAAGGCATAAAAATCGTAACCAATTATTTTTAAAGCAAAAAATGCACATTTTACAAATCTATAAGAATAAAGAAACTGAGCTCACTGAGTCAAGTAACAGAGTGGATGTATATATATTTATATACTTTTGGTGCGGCCGATTGGAGCAGTCCTATATACGAAATTTCAATGTTCTGAGGCTACTCATTTTTGAGTTATGCGAGATACGTACATAGGTACGAACAGACGCCACGAGAAAAATCTCTTCAGAATCCATTTTAAATCAGTTTTATAATTTTTGGTGGAAAAAGAGACTTTTATTCTGTCCTTATGTATGGATGTCATGCAAAAACATCATTAAATTGCATTCGATAGCAGTCAAAATGGATATTTTCAATGAAATAGGATACCTGAAATTTTTCGCACAATACTTCCTTCTTTCTTGGTACAAGAAAGTAAAAATAGCTTATGTAATTTTTGGAAGCACTATTCAAATTATTCCCAAATTTAAACTGACAAAATTCGTTATTAAAGTTTAAAACTAATAAAACAACACAATAAAGACTATTTGCAGAAGTAACAAAATTTAAAATAAAGACCGAGTGTGGTAAATCTCAAAGCATGGATAAATGCATAGTCCTATATTGCATTATCCACAAGCATAATATGACTTGTTTTTTTCTTTGTTTTAGCACAGTTTGTGAACAAGCACACTATGCTTCTTCTTTGGATTTTCTTCACCCCTTTTTGTTTGTACAGAGGGTGGGAAAATGCCTACCAGATAATCAGATAGATGCTGGTAGATATCTGACAGCAAACTGTTTTTCTTCTTGATAAATTTCCATAGTTCTCAAAAATTTGTTCAGTCAGTTTCATTTTAAATTTGTGAAATGATGTTTTAATGCCATGTTTTTTGTCAAAAGGAATGTTGGAGTTCGGTATTCATCAGCTCAAAAAATAATTTTTTGTACCATTTAACTGATTTTTGAACACATGAATAGTGTGTCATAACTGTTTCTCTATCCCACCCATGTTTTTGTTCTGCTCTACAATACATTTAGGTTTTAAAATGTCTTCTCCAGTAATTCTATCTTTTCTTCCAGATTTAACCATTTCTGGTCCATTCGTGCTCGTTAGCATAAAAATGCCTTTTTTTCGATGTTCATGTTGTTTCACTGCATTACATCTAATTCACCCTTTTTAAATTTTTTTGCCTGGAAAGGCTTTACGTATTCTTTTTTGTGTTTTAAATACTGTTACACAAGCATTTGTTTTTACAGAATGCAAATATTTCACAAATGATGTGGAACTGAAGAAGCAATCAAACTATAAAATATACCCTCTCTCCTATAAGTTGCTCATCAGTGTTTTCACTACACTTTTCTCCATAAGACCTGTTGCTGCTTAAGATTTCTGTGTCCTTCCTGCAGTGAATTAAAAAAATTCCATACATGACCAGTAACTGATTCTCATAATTTATATATTTTTATCCCGTAAAACAATCTGACGGATTGAACATACTGTCGAAAGCCAAGACCTCCTTTCCAAGCAAAAAAAAAAAAAAATCATCAATGCAAATATCTTTGCTGGAAATATAGTTTCTTTTAAATTTGTTTTTTCAATTTTCTATGGTTAGTCCTACTTTTATCAACTTTTTATTACTCTTGTCTGAGGTGAAATGTAAAAATCTTAAAATATTAAGGAATGTATCTGTGAGCATAACTCTGTTGATAAACAGAGTAGCGAATATTTCATTTGTAGTGAAGTACATTTTCAAATTAGGCTTCTTGATAATGCCCATAAGTATTATCATTGAAAAAATACTTTTATATTCTCAATACTTAGATTTGAAAATTTGGCTGACTTAGAAGTTGATGGAGCACTTTTTTGAGTGTTTTGAGTAGTATGTTTGTTTCTTCTACAGTCAAATTTAGATCATCATCATCAAAGAAAAAATTAAAAAAATCAATTTCTTTTTTAGCATTTACTGTAAAAGTTATTCCTGGTGTTCTAGTAAATGCATTAGGATGCAGTTCCTCAAGCATGAGAGTCCAACATGAAGTATCTTGAGTTGCACTTTAAGGCCAGCACTCACTGAACTCTCTTACAAAATGTCCATATCAGAATCACGAGACTTATTACTTTTTAACTCTATAAAATGAGTCATCGCTCTTATCTGTTTTAGTAATTTACCTTACGAGTGTGTTCTTCCTCTAATAAATAACGCTTTTGCGCCATAATAAACTGGATTCTTCAGGAATAAGAAGAGAAGTACCCAAAATATATCTCAAGGCAACGCAAAATGTGACAGAAACCCACATAGTAACCCTAAAGGACCCAACAGAGTAGAGGAAAGAAAGGGAGGCAACGAATATAATTCAGAAACATGAATGTATATATTAGCACGTCCTGATTTAAAGAGCCCATCTCTGTTTACTTTACGCTTTCCTGTCGCCCTTGCAACAGCTGATAAGTAAAATACCAAAGTCAGGAAGAATATATACAAACTGAAGGTCAGGAAACTAAACCTTTTTCAGTTTCAAAAGTTATGGACATTATGGTTATTCAAAAGTTATGGTGCGATCTAGTAGTCTTAAAAAAAAAAAAAAAGGTTCCAGCTTAAAATGTGTATACGCATTGCCCGTTCCCTGAATTCAATCTCTAATGATGCATGGATGGGATGCTCAGCTGAGAGAGACGTTCATAGGGAATGCTTGTATGGGAGGCCTGTCTGGAAAGGGTTAAGGAACGTTTTTCAGCAGTAAATGAAATTTATTGAATGAATGACACTTAAATTGCTCAAATTTTATTCCCTCGCCTCTTTTTATTTTTGCTTAATTTTGTCAGATTTTATTGGATTTGAATTTACGGAATAAAATCAGCTAAAGAGTATAAAATTTATGGCATCTAATTAAATATTAATCTCTTGTGCATCAGAATGATATTATATATGGTTGGATAATTTGAATAGTGCATTTTCAGGTGAATTTCAGTGAATTTGGAATTTTTTTGAAATAGTGCTGAAAACCTTCCGGAGACTGCCAGTTTTTCATACTTTCAATGAGAAAGCTGTGCCTTTTACCTACTCAGTAGCTTTCCATAATTAATAGTCATTTATATATATTTCACATATGCTAGTGCTTTAATGAAAATACTTATGCCACTAGTATAAGGTCCTTTGTTAACAGTGTATTCGTGGCACTTACTAGCATTTTTCAAGGCAGAATCCTTTGTGGATCAGGCTTACTATAAAAGAAATATACTGTAATTACATGTAATCTAAATGCTGGATAATTTTCCTAGACTGACAAATGAATTCTTGTCCTGTTTATAACTTATAAGTGAATAAAGTGGGCTGATATTTCAGTTATTTTTAAAACAGATATCAAATAAGACACTAAGAGTTTGATTCATAGGCTAATGTACTTTCTAGTATAAGCGAAATCAAAAGCTAAAATGGAGCAGAAGTCACCACAGCATTAATGCAGACAGAATCAGAGCTATACCACTTCTAGCAGAAATTATCAGGTCGTCTTGTTTACTTGAATTCTCGTTCATTATTTAAATTTATTAAATTTACATTTTTGGTAGAATTGACAGAAAATAGAAATGCAGGAAATAGTATTAAAACATGTTTATTAAAATCAATTTTAGTTTGTTACTGTATAATATGTTGATTAATAATGTAAGTGCATTTTTGCATAGCATATCAAATATATTCAAGAAGGCATTTAAACTCTGAAATACGACTTGAAAAACAGAAGTAAAAAGAGTGTAAAGTTATAAAATCTTGTGTTTTCCAAAGTAACCCCTCAGATGAGTTTTAATGATTTAAATATTTTGTAGAGTTGTCAAGCAATGAGAGTTATGCTATGCATGGTAATACAGCGTAGCTGCCAACTTTTCTGGTTTTCATCCCATCTCCCAATAAATCAAAATCTTTCCCTTTTAAGAAAAGTGTTTCTGAGCAGCAAATGAAATGTATGTAGTTAATGAAACTTAAATTGCTTAAATTCCATTCCCTCACTTCAGCATAGTATTTGTCAGTGCAATTTTTGTTACTGAATTTTATTTGATCTAAATTATTTCAGGCTGTTATGAATATTGTAGAAATTATTGAATCCATGTTTAATCTGTTAATATTTGTACTTAGTTTTGTTTTATGTCAATGCACAATACATAATCTAAATGTATTTACATAGTTTGTTTTATATCAATGTTATAGTACATAACCAAACTGCATCCTTATTTTTTCTCACAGTAGTATGTATTAGTTATTTATTTTCATTGTATTTAAGAGTACTTTGATAAATAAAAGCTTTCATTTATTACTTAAAATTATCCCAGTATAAAAGTGTAAGAAAATTAAAAAATTAAATGACCCAGAGGATATAAAATGTAGAATATCTATTTAAACGTTAGAAAATCTTGGATTTCAGATGAGAGCCTTGGTTTTTCATACTTCAAGGTTGGCAGCTATGAGATAGAACCTGATAGCCACTTTGGTTTTCCCAATAAGATGATTCTGAGAAGAGTTGTGTGTTATCTAGTTGTTAATTAATGTTTGAAATATATATATATATATATATATATATCAGAATTTTCATATTGTTTTGGGAAGCTACATCATATGCTATTGGACATATTTGTCATCCGTGTGACTAATCTTATGCCCCTTCAAAAAACATGAGATAGGTTATTTGTTAGGCTGCATTTATCTTTTATGCAACTTGGCAAATAGCTTATTTGCATACTGCTGCTATTTGATATTCCATAATGCTTTAGTCTTTCGAATTTTTAACTCTTCTTAACAACCTCTTTTTGTGACACCATGTACAGTGTACTCTCCCGATTAGCTGGTTTATGAATTATCTGTGTGGCAGTGCCCTTGCACAGTTAGCACACAAAAAAACAAACGCGTATAACTCCGATCATGCTCTAAAAACCTTTGAATTCCATCTCTAGGTTTAGTTTTAATGATTAATTCATATGTTTCGTTCTGCATGTTTATAGTTGAAAGAATCTTTTCAGTTGATCACTGGGATTTTTTTATTCGTATGGTTTTCATACAATGATTTTGATTAAATTTGAATACAGTGATAAAATAGCACTGGAAAAATATGCTGTAAAAATCAACAAATATTAAACACTCTCAGAAATAGTTTTTTTTTTTTTTTTTTTTTGGAAGAAAAAAAAATATGCATTAATAGTTTGGATTATTCATGACTTGCTTCCCTGGCGTTAGTGTGGATAATCGAGACTACCTTGAAGCAAAATCATATGATTTTTACATTTTGAATGCTTAAGTGAATTTTAGAATAATATCTAGATATAAGCAATCTTTAGTAGAATTTTGTTAAAAATTTTTAATAATTTTCCCATTAGAGTACTCGCCTTCACTCAAATTCGGGCTATGGTGAAGAATTCACAGTACGAGAGGATTTGATGGGATTAGCCATTGGTGCTCATGGAGCTAATATTCAGAATGCAAGGAAGCTAGATGGAATCACTGGAATTGATTTGGAGGAATGTAGTTGTACTTTCAAAATATTTGGCGAGGTAAAAAGCAAACATATTATTATTATTAATCACAAACCTAAAACTTAAGTTTAAAATAAAAAAAGTTATACTTCTAGATTTATTTGAATAACTTAAATTCTGATTAAAATCAGTAATTTTTTTTTCTTTTTTTAATTTATACTTTTCATATATATAATGAGTTATTAAGAAACATGATAAATGCGTTAGCATCTAACAAACTCAATTTGGTGTATTTGATATTTTCGCCATTAAACATAAATTGTTTCATATTATGCATCAGTGCATAATTATTCTATTTAAAGTAATTATGATGTTGGGAAACTAATGTGTTTTAAGCAGCTGAATTAATTAATTGTGTTTGGCTGTACATGACATCTTAGATACATCCATTAGTATTCCCCCTTTCCAATTTTAGTATGGGTTATTTATATCATGCCATTACATAAGGTGTGCCCGGTGACATTATATTCTTTTTTCATATAAAATATAATGTTGCGTAAGATTTTTTTAAAGCAATTTATATGATAAAGAACTGCCAACATACCATTTAATTCTATTTCAGAAAATTAAAATGATAGTATAATATTAAATGAATTATTGGTGTTGAATAAAACTTTTAAAACCTAAATTGCCTCTATAGGGCTTTTTAACTATTCAGCATGTTATTGTTAAAATTTCATCTTCAGATAGTTAAATAAATCTAGATTAGAAAAAACAATTGGGATTGCCTATTATTAGTTTTCATGAGTATTAATCACCCATTTCTGTTATGTCTTTTTGGCCTCATTGCTGGGAACCTTCTCACATTAACCAATATACTTTTTCTGAAATGCTAAAAAATTGTGATAGATTTTAAAAATGATATGCATTTTTTCATTTTTGACAACTGAAAGATTGTTCTGTGCTTCAAAAAAAAAAAAAAAAAAAAAAAAAAAAAAAAAAAAAATTT
>KK117700.1:659908-680546 GCA_000611955.2 Stegodyphus mimosarum
AAAAAAAAAAAAAAAAAAAAAAAAAAAGCTAGATTTTATTCCTTGTGACATGTTTATGATTTTTACTTTGATTAATGCATTTTAAATAAAAAAAAATAAGTACGTTTTTAAAAAGTTGCAAAATTCAACTGTTTCTTTCATTCAATTTTTAAAAAATTTTATAAAATTGTCTTACTTTTTTTACAGATGTATCTATTATTTGTAATTAAATTTATTTTGATGTACTATAGACACAGGAAGCAGTAAAAAAAGCTAGGAGTATGTTAGAATATGCTGAAGAATCTGTTCAAGTGCCTCGAATGCTTGTAGGTAAGGGTGATTTTTATTTTCATTTATTTAATGTAATTATATACTTATTTATAAAGTTTATTTGTAATTTTTTATTTCCTTATACAAAGGAAGTATTGTAATAGCGAAAAATTGTGGGTATCATATTTCAACAAAAATTATACATTTTGACCACTCTCTAATGTAATTTAACAATATTTTTGCCTGACATCTGTACATAAAACAGATTCAAACATGGAATTAAAATAAATTCAGAAGAGATTTCTTCGGAATGTCTGTATGTAGGTACGTATCTCGCATAATCAAAAACAAGGACCTCAGAATGATGAAATGTTGAGATGGGACTGCTATAACATGTACCCCCCTATTTGATTGCAATCAATGGCACCAAATGTTGGTGTGTGTGTGTACACACACACATACACACATTCTGTTACCTGCCTCAGTGAGCTCAGGTTTTTATTCTTTTATGTTGGCAAACATTAAAGAATATCATTTTTTGCTTTAAAAGTAATTGAAATATGTTATTCTTATGTTCTGGTTCAGGTTTTTATGCCTTTACTTAATCTGCATGTAATAGTTATAGAAATATCAACAATTTAAAAGTTGTTTTAAATGTCACTAAGCCTAACGAAACCACCATTTGTTTACATTCAAAAACTCGTAGTAGAATACTGAATTAAGTCGATTTCTGCACCTTAAGTGACCAAAAGTAAACTTTCAGTTTTTAGCACCAAAAAACTGCCTTCTTGTCTGCTGGCCGTATTGCTTGTTTTTGCATTGAAACTTCAAATGAAAGTCTTTTGAGTTTTATGCATTTTTGCCTTGCCACAAAGTGAGAATTAAATTTATTAAATGAGAAATATATTTGTAATGAAATTCGAGGAAATGAGTTTAAATGAAGTGCACCAAAAATGTTTAATTTAATAGCTATACAAAGAAGTCATGGTGTCAACATCAGTTTTGGGGAGGGGAGGGGAGGGGTAAAGGCTGAAAGACTGATTTAAATTACTGTAGAGATGTTATGCATTATTCAGTACTGTGGATTCATTGAGATATCCATAAATAACTTGGAAGATGAATAGAAAGACCTGAAATTTCATTGAGATGAACAACAGCTGCAAGACAAGCATCTAGAATTAGCCTGGGAACAATGTAAAGATAAGCAGAAGTACATTTGGAACATCTTTAACACACTTGGAGTATCCAATTTCTAAAAATGCTTGTAGTGCAAGGTTTAAGCAGAAATCACTGTACATAAAACAGATTATAATGTAAAACAGATTATAATTCATTGTCGTAAATGACATCCAACTCAGGCCACATTTGGTTATCAAAAAATCTGTTTCATATTATTTAAAAAATGTTGTAGCAGATACTTGGCATAACATTTTTGTGCAGATGATGGCACACTGCATACTGGTTTGTGATATTAACTCTGCCGCCCAACTGGTATAGTGGTGACTGCCGTGCCGTAGGGCTTGGGTTCGAATCCCGGAGAAGGCATGGATGTTTGTAAATGTATAGTGTCGGTGCGGCATGGCGGCACTAAATATGCGGGGAGCTGAAAGTCCTCTCATGTGGATTGGTGGGAGACCCCTGGATTCCCTCCTTCCCCCAGGATACTCTCCTTCAAAATTGGGGGTGGAAAATAGAAGTCCAACCTCTCTTCGGAGTAGGCTCTGGCAGTCATTCTTCCATGTGGTCATGGACACAACAACAACACATTAACTCTTTAAGTGACCAAACTGTATGAGTCAGGTTCTCTTTTTACATGGTTGGACATATTCCGCACATTAAACTTTAAAAAGTGCTTTGCAATAAAGATTAATGGTGGATAGTTTTCCTTGTATGAATGTCAATTCAGGATTCTATAATAACCTCTGATTTTGCAGTAACTTTTGATGTAGGAGTTTTTATCTTAACTTTCAACAAAATTTACTTTTTTTTATGTTTCATAATTTTAGCACGACCTGACATTTTAAGAGTTAATTTATATTGCGAAATATCAGGAAAACATGCCACACAGATCCACTAGCCATCCAAAATGTCCAGCAGAATCCATGCAACTGACTGAACTATGCTGCTCAATTTTTTGCAATTTCCCCCCCCCCCCCTTCTCCCATACTTCTCAACACATGTCAAGTTGTAAGTACGTGCAACAGGTGTAGAAGTTTCCAAAAATGAATATTTTTTGTAATTTTAAATAATGTTCAAATTATTATTATTTTTGTTATTTTTTGCATAGTGTTATTTCAAAACTGCGTAAAAAGAGAATCCGGTGTATATATGTTCAAAAATATTAATCTTGATATTGGTACACAGACATGCATCTTGAAATTTCTTGGACAATTAAAGTAGCACACATGCTGGAAAAAGTGTCAAGGTACACTTCTGGAATTATAATCAAGAAAATACATCTTAATGCTCTTTGAGTAATTTAGGAGTACAGTGCTAAACTCTTGACCACTTGGGAAGTTAACTGTGGTGTGAGGTTTTTTTTTTATATATATTCTATTATATAAAAAATTGGATAGTCTATTCTTCAGTTAGTACACTAGAGGCACTATGTATTATGCCAGAATCTGTATGAAAAATTACATTTCTCACCCTGTTATAAAAATGCTGAATGTTCATTCTTGTATATTCTTACCCTATTATAAAAATGCTGAATACTCATTTGTAAATCATATGTGGATTACATTTGTATGGTTATGTGAAAAAATAGTTTCTTTATGAAAGATTTTATATGAAATTTTTTTAAAAAGCAAAGAATTTTGGGCAAACACTGGAGGTGGGAGGATTGTATAGAATTTAGTAATTAAAGAATGATTACGTAATATTGGTTTGATATACATTTGATGTTGGTAATATAGTAATGGATTTACCTGCTTCATTTCATTATTAAATTTATCATTAATATTTTTAATATTGTGATTCTTCATGAATAATAAATCATATGTTCTCCTTTTAGGAAAAGTTATTGGAAAAAATGGTCGCATTATTCAAGAAATAGTTGATAAATCTGGTGTGGTAAGAGTTAAAATTGAAGGTGATAATGAAAACCAGTCTCCAAGGGAAGAGGTAAAAACATTATCCAATTTTGTTTTCTGCTGAGAATTTTTTATATTAGCTTCTATAATCTGTTGGAAAATGTCCACATATAAATAAAACGTTTAGAGTGTGTGTTATGACTTAAGCTATTAAAATTTCACCTCTTTCAAAACATTTTATGTTCTTGATCATATAAAGATTTTGTGTACAATAAATTGCACTTTGGATTTTAGAAATTCTCAAATCAGTGGTATCAGTTTGCATAAATATTATATTTATTTAGTGTTTGGGTGGTGGTGATATTTTATAGTTATTCTTTAAAAAAAAACTTAATAGCTAGGGGGTATTGTATTTATAATGGCTAAATTGCAGGTGCCAGTAATAATTGATACTTTTGTATTATTGTAACCACCTTGGTGCAGTTTGGCAATTTTTTGAAGATGGCAAAAAATGGTAATTTTGAGTTGGAGAAAATTATTTCATATCGTATATGTTGTTAGGTACATGTTTTATTTTTTGTTCAGAATTTATCCTAGAATACTATTTATAAAACTACTTACAAATGATGTCTTCCCACATGTAAATTATTCCAGTCTGCTACAGTCTCATAAGCCATTTCTAACTCTTCCAAGCAAATTTAACATTCATTAATTCTTTACTCCAGCAGTATAAAATCTGACTGTTAAAGTCAGTGGTAGATGACTAACCTCAAATCAATTACCGCTTTACCATTTTTTCACAATGCATTTCCAAAAAGGTTGTTTTCCAAGATACATCATTATCAAATAAATGTAAATCTGAACATTCCCACTTTTGTGGCAAAATACTATACTGTAACATGTATTTCTTTATTTGCAGACAAATCCTGTAAATGCATATTTCAAAATTCAGCTGAAGGCTCAAAATATCGCAATTGGTCTTTAGAGCTTCTAATACAGCCAAAACATTATCATCAAAGTGTGTACAAAAATGGTGACATTACTTATTCAAACTTACAATTATTGATATGATTGCGTGAAGAATAATTTTGCCGCAGTTTAGCGACTTTTACCAAGGTGGTTGTGATAATACCAAAGTACCTAATAATTATTGCAACACACCTTTTCTGATACCTTGTCTTTTCTAGTTTTTTTTTTCTTTCATTCATTATCAATATCAGATGTTAAGTGAGAGGGGGGAAAAGGATTAAAAAGATTTCTAGTATGCAGTAAGTGTTGCAGTATTTTTAGATTTGTCTTTTTTGAGGGATGAGAATTTTTTCTATATCCCTTGTTTTTAGCATGGATTAATAAAATGACTTAATACATGGCTTCACAGTTCCTTCAAAGTAAAATTGTTCTTTTAAACCTGTTTTATATCAAATGAGAATAATAGGACTTTTAAGGAACTGCTTCATTTTGTTCAGGATATAAATTAGGTTAATATTTTCTGTTGTGTTGATTATAGGTTTTGTCCTGTTTTATGCATAACTTGATCAGTTTCATAAAGATATAGTTGCGGAACATAATGTACATCATTCCAGTTATTGCTATTTTAATTCATTGCTATGTATATAAGAAATAATTCTTTGCTTGCAACATGAAAATCTAATTTAGATTTTTAATTGTATGTTAATGTGAAGATTATTCTTTTCTGGTTTTGTTCCAATTTTTTTACACATGTGATAGGCTTTTTTTATAGTGATATTCTTTGACTTCTAAGTTCTCTATGAATTTCTTCTTAATATATTTATTTTCCTTTCCACAGATATAACAAAAGCATACCTAGATATTGAAAAAAGCTCTTTCATAACATATCTTAATCATGGCTGACTCTAAACAGTGAAGTATCAATTCAAGCAATTTTTTAATTATACAATAGAAAACATTCCAGAAATCACCAAAAAATCAAATACAATTTAAAGTAAAAAGCTAGCAGTAAGGGAGGCTAAAAGAAGAAAAAAATTATATATGATAGAGAAATCAATTGAAATGCATAGGAGTGGTTCATAGTGGTTGGCATGATTTCAGATGAGCATAATTCTACATCTGTTAATGCATTAGTTTGATGTACGTCAAATAAAAAGAGAAAGTTTAAAGTAGCATCAAACTATCAATCATGTTTTCTTAATGAATTCTGGAGTATGTTGATTCAGTTACTCAATCAATGACTTAGTTTTTACAACTTTCTAGTACTAAGCAAAGCCCAGTTTACACAGTCTGGACTTCATTGCTCTTTCAGTGGTCCATGACATCTTATTTCATTGCTTTTCTGGGAATAATAGTATTTAAATGTAAGCAAAACATATGAGGGTTTTCTTCCCAAACTCCATCTCAGTTTCGACTGAGAGACCCATAAAGGGAAATTCAGGGATCTAGCACCTGTCTATCACTGTTGTCTTAGGAATTTTAGGAGGGTTTTTGATAGTGACATGACCAAAACTGGCTCCTAGGCCTAAATGGTAATCAAGCCTTGTTATTGTTATGTAATTTCTTCCTTTGGGGTTACATTTAACAGATCATGTTTGCTGAAATTATCTGCAAACCTGCATGGGTCTGTAAACCTTCAAGACATTGGTAGTTCACTTGGGCACCTTTTCACAGCAACAGGCTGGCTGCATGAAATTTTATGATTTCCTTCTTCTGTTAAGTAAATAGGAACAGTTTTTTTCGAGAAAGTCTATCGTTTTCGGAAGGCATCTCTTCTGGTATGCAGTGTGTTCTGTCTTAATTGAATTATGTAGCTCTCTCTTTTTTTTTTTTTTTTCCAAATTATTGTTGGCATTATTTGTTGGCCAATAAAAAGTAGCTAGTTTGCCAAAGAAAGCATTAAGAACCCTGCTAAATTTTCAATTTGATTAAACTGCATTACTTTTATCTTTATTTTTTAAAGAGAGACTATTTTACATGCTTGCATTTTAAGCCCTTTGACTGCTATTAATATGTCAGTGCACTGTAGTTTAATAATGAGTAATCAAAGCTACTTGTACACAAAATTGATTTTACTCTTTAACAGCAAGCATATTTTAAGTAATCAATGAAGTAAAAGTTTATAAGGTTAAATGATTGAAAATAGACAAAAAATTTTATCTTCTGTACTTAAATGTTGAAGCTTACAGCTGTAAGTTATTTCCTTACCAGTAGCAAAGCAAATTAGTTCTCATAATTTGTATTTTGTGTAAAGGCCTCAGTTATAAAGATTGTAGTTATTAAACCCCTATATAACAGTTCAAATTTTAGTTTAGGTCATTACCAGAAATGTTATTTTTACAATATATGATTTCCTTCTTAATTAGTTAATTTTGTTAAATTTAACTCTTAATTTTTAACCAAGGTAATTGCTTAATATAAAATTCCTTTAATGCCACAAATTGGTATTACTTAATTTTTTTAAGTTTTTTATTTTGTTTATTTAGTTTTTGTGTCTGTTGCATTTAGAAAATTCTTTTTTGCTTGCTGTTTTTTATTTCTTAATTTAAAACTTGCAAATCCTTACTTTCTGCCCGAATTTTAGTAATTTCTTTTCATTTTATTGAATGAAAAGAAAAGGCAACATCTATTTCTGTAACCTGAGCATTATGTTTTTGCATGCTTTAAACGAAAATTTTGAAGTACGAGTTTTCACTCATGATATTGCGTTTACTTTTTCTTCCCTTTAAATGCACATAATATTTGGCCAATGTAATATCTTGACATAAAAAAGGAAAGGGGTAGTGTAAAGCAATATTTAATTTAATATTTTATCAAAAATTTTATTTAGTGGAGGATTGTTTTAATATTTTTATAATTGTTTTATTTCATATTAGTGATATATGCATTTTATTTGCTTGAGATTAAGTTTTGATGCATACTGATGGTTTTTTTTCCCCCTTCAATAATTTCAGGAGCTTGGTTAAATTTCTGTATTAGAGATTCATGGTTTGGTTCATGCATGTTGCATTTTCAGATGCCTTCTTTTTTTCCCCTTTTTTTTCTTTTAGCCTTTACATCTCAGTATTTACTTGGTCTTATTTTTAACCTTCGCTTTATTTCTGCATATATGGATATTTTGCTTTTGTTTTCTTTCTTCTTCCTAAAGTATTTGCTTTTCTTGTGAGAAATATTCATTCCTTGAAACTTTAAGATAATTTTTTACATTATTTTCTTACTGTGCGATGAGACTTTGGGTATAAAGTGTAAAAACAAGCTAAATGTTATAGCATTTTCCCCCCTGTATCATGCAGGAGGGACGAGGGCCATCTCAACATAGAACAGGTAAAGGATCAATGGATATGCAAGTCCATAGAAAATCTACACCGCATTCCAGCATGACAGACAGAACATCTGGGCATTTGGTGGAAGGCACTATTACAGAAAGAAACTTTAGTGTAAGTGGCTGGAGTGTGTGGTATGATGGTATAGGCTCTTAGTGTTTAATTCTGAACATTGTATCCATATAGGGTTATTATTTTAATATACAGTATGGAGGAAAATTGATTTTAGTTATCGCAGAACTTGGTGATTTTGGATTTCCCCCTTTCCCTTTCAATTTCACTGTCTTAATATTTATTTCTTTAAGCTTTTTATTTAAGTAATACTTTAGTTCCTCTTATACCTTTTTGTGGCTTAAATGTTATATAAATTGATTTGGTCATTCCTAGATTTTTTGTTTGTTGGTCTAAATTTTTATTAAAGCTATAAATGCAGTTCCTTTTATATTACATTACCTGAAATATATTTTTTTAATCATCATTCCAGTTAAAAACTCCTCAAAGGCAGAACTTCAAAATAGTTAAGAAAAACTCAGATTATAATGTTCCATGTTAGAAAATTACTACTTTGAAGGAAAAAAAATGGGAAGAAAAATACAAATATTAAAAAACTAATGTAAATTGATAATTTGGAAGGATTTTTAATCTGAATTCTTTTTTTCTAACTGGAAAATATATATTATAAAAGCTGTGGCCTTAAATTATGGAAATATATTTCTTTCTTTATTTTTAATATTTCATTGTAGTATATTTTTAACTAAAGTTAAAAATTATGATTCTGCATTGTAAGGCATTTTAATGGATAGCGGGAAGCATAAGAGAAAACAAGTACTTCATGTTAGTAGCAACCTTGATGATCTATGTTTTATGATACATGTATTTTATCTAAAAATACAAAAACAATCAAACTTGGACATCCATGTTCACAGTAATATGAAAAGCATTCTATAAAATGTTCTGTGCAATAAACATTTGCTACTGGAATTACAAACATGGATAGACTGTTGGCTGCTGGGAACTTGCGGTTTTTTTTTTCTTTTTAAATGCTTTATGTAATAATGAAAAGTGTTTTGCATATTGAATCTTTATTGGAGTTCTGTTTCTGCGGGGTTGAGTTGCTGATTGAGCAGGCTGCCTAAGTGCTTTACTGCATAAATGCTTTTTATTTCTGCATTTTATTTTTATAATTTATTTATTTAATTTGTATGATTTGTATGATTAATGATGGGTATATCAACTAAATATGATTCTGTACATTTTTCTATTACTTAAGTAACCCCTGTCTAATTCTCTATGTAGAGAAATAGTCATTCCTAATACATAATTACAGTCAAAATGTTTAATATGAGAATATTGATATGCAATATAGGAATACACTCATATCTGCAATTTAATTCATTGTTTTTAATAAATTGGTTTAATTATGCCTATTTAATTTCAAACTTGAATTTTATTTAGAAGTAGTTTCTCTTAAGTGCAGTCTGTTAAAATTAAAAAAAAAACTATGTATGGGTAGAACCCTGTTTTACTAAGCTAGAGGCAAAGAGGTTATTATAACACTGTTTAGAAAAAAAACAAGTATTATGTTTAATGCAGTAAGTGACCTTTTGAGTTAAGCAGCTATGTCATACTGCAGTTTAATGAGCAATATTTTTGGGTCATCTCTGTTACAAAGATAATTTCACTAGTAAAATATGCCGAGATTGTGTGTTTATCGTAAAGCATATGTTTGCCTTTGCAAAATGAATTCATTAAAAAATAAATAATAAATTTAAAAAATCTGAAAGGTTTCAGATTTTAGTTTACGTCCAAAGGGGTGTTTATTTAACATTTTGTGTGTTACCTTTATTTGTTAAATACCATGTTCTTCGCACTTAAACCATAAAATTCAGTTCAACAGCAATATCGCAAAATAATTTTAAATTGTGCATATCTTTAGAAATTTCGGTACACGCTCTCACGCGCTGGATATAAAAATGTTTTTCTGTACAACGTTGGTATTGCTGGCTTTGAAATCTTTGAGTTTGTTAATGATTTGGCTATTTAGAACTGTAATTAGAATTCCTTTTTATTTTCCCGTGCAACACATGCAGACGATTTTTGAAGAGAAAGCTACGTCAAAAAAAAAAAAAAAAAACAATGCATACATTTATGCAGATTTTTCATTTTTTAAAATTTAATGCAGAGCGATAACATTTAGTGACAACAATTTGAAAAGTGATGAAAGTAATAGTCCTTCGGGACTAAATCCCTTTGGACTAAAAATGCTCTTAGATATAGAAATAAATACTGTGTCCCTCTACTTTTTTAAAAACAGGGTTTTACTATTTGCTTCAAAGAATTCTTTATATTATTAGCTAAACTTGTGTAATTCACTAATGCTATTATTCGTTTTGAGTAGATGACTTCTATTGAAAATAAAGACAGCTTGCAGTTTTGGAAATAATTTTATCATTAGTTATACTGTTTGCTGTTTTTTCATGTTATTCAAAATAACATAAAAGTTAATAACTAGTATAAAAATTGACGTTTCATTTCTGGTTTTAAATTTCAAGTGATACATAAGATCTGTCTAATTAAATGGCCAGTTGCTTAAAGTGGTAAATATCCTTGATTGTAGTACCTTAATTAAAAATAGTAAGTTATGTTTAATAAAAATTGTGTTTAAAGAATATACATTCATCTTCAATTTGTTAATTTATATTTTTGCTTGATATTAATCAAAGCTTTTATTAATGATAAGATTTGTATATGAGCAGAAAAGTGTGTTAGAAAAATTATAAATAGAAGCATAAATGTAGCAGAATTTATGTATATGTTTAGGAAGGCAAAATGTTGTGTATAATTGTAAATTTTTCCTGTCAGTCATTATATAAGAATAGTCTTCTGGGTTAATTTGTTGTGTCTTTCAATGAATAAACTATTGATATTTGTTATCTAATTTCATTCATCTTTATAGGCTGTTTTTATAGTGAATACAAACATATATTGCAATTTTATGTATAAAATATATGTGAATTTTTATTTAATAATGTTAAATATGTAGACCTATATTATGAACTGAAGTATTAAGAAAGAATAATGTAGTATGTTATTCACAAGATTAATATTTATTGTAATATGGTCTAATAGAATGATTATTCCTTTATTCCAATTTTTAATATTTTCTTAATATAGTATATTTGGCTAAACATTTTTTATCACCAGATTCAGTATCATTATCAGTTAACAAAAATATTTGCATTTTTCATAAATTTCAAAGCATCATCACTATTATACTTTGTCAGGATGTATAGTGCTCAGTTACACTTAGCATCAAATATTATAATCTTTGCTTATAAATATCAGAAAGCATTTTGAAGTTTCTATATAAACAAGATTAATTGAAAATTGCTTTTTCAGTATATGGAAATGTAATATAGGATATCCAAATGTGAATTAAGTAAAATTATTCAAAAAGTATAATTTGAAAGATTTCTTATAAATCTTTAAGAACGATAAAGAGTAGTTAATATTTTCAGTATATCCTGAAAACAAAATTATGCATGCATTTCCAGAAAAATTTTGTGCATCCAACTTTAAGCCAAATTTGAAGTGCCATTTCTGTGCTAGTATCCATTTTCTAAAAAATTAATTTTTAACAATGATATATTTTTTTGGTCTTTGAGTCATTTTTAAAATGATTCATAATTAGTTAATTGGTGAAGCTGTAAATATTAGGATTAATTAGTTTTGTAAAGAGACTGTGATAATTTATTTGCTGTAACTTGAAGGTTTAGTTAATCATTAATGGCCTGAAGTTTAATCTTGTTTTAATTTTGCAATGTATTTTTTTATAGGTACCATTTGTATTTGTCGGAACAATAGAAAGCATAACAAATGCCAAAATATTATTGGAGTATCACTTGGCACATTTAAAGGTAACTATCATACAACCTGGATTGATTCTTTAAATAAAGCCATAAATTATGTATACTTTGAAATTTTTTCTCATTTATATACTCATATTCATATTATAGCACTAAACTAGTGCTATAACATGCAAAATTTCTTAATTTTTTTATTTTTAAATAATTTGTTTTCAAATTACATTTATTGTTATGACTATAAAGTAAACAATTGTAAAAATATTCTTTAAAACATTTTTTATTTGTATTTGTAGGAGGTAGAAAAGTTGCGTCAAGAAAAATTAGAAATAGATCAACAACTTCGAAGTCAAGTAGGTTCTGTACAGAATTTTCCTGTTCCGCGCCGACCTGGTCCAGAAAGAAATTATAATTCTGAAGGAGACTCAGGAAGGGGTCGAGGTGGAGGACCTCCGCGAGGAAGAGGTCGAGGTGGTGGGCCTGGCCCTGTTCGGAGGTGGGGAGGCGATTCCCGCTTTAATAACAGTACAAGTAATCATCCAGCAACACTGAGTGATTTTATAGGTAACGCTGATAAACGTGGTGGACATAATTCCTACCAGAGAGGTGGGGTAAGCCGAGGACGGGAAAGAGGTGGTGGTGACAATAGCTCACGTGGTTTGCCAAACAGGAAATGACCATCTTGCTAGCACCAGCAGAAGTTTTACTACTCTGATACCTTATCTTGAAAAAAACTAAGCAGCATTTTCATATAGTGCTGTTCGTATTTTGACTTGGACTAACCTAAGTTTCACTGTTGTTGACCAGTTGTTATTAAAAAAAAGCAAAAGCTGATAATTGATTTATCATGAAATGTCCCACTCACTTATGTCCATACCTCCTGATATGTCTCTCAAAGCTAAGAGCTAAGTAAGAAAAGTGTATGATCACTTGTCAACTAGAGCGTAAGCTCCCTTTACAGCAGCAGGCAGTAGTTTTTCAACAGTGCACTTACAGGCTTGGTGAGATGTTCTCCGCTGTTATCATTGACTTGATGTGCAGAGGGAATGTCACTTACCAGCATGAGACTATTGCCTTTGCATACTTTTTTATCTGAAAATTTTCTACATCTTTGTGTGATTTTTCTGTGGACGTTCAGAAATATTTGAAATTGCCTAATTTCAGTAATTATCTACTTCTGTTTGGTGATAGCAGTGTATTATTACTTTTTGCTATTTGTGCATGTATGTTTTCTTTGTATAAAAATTTTTACAACATTCAAGCTTTCTAAGAATTGCTGAAAAGCCACCATAGTGAGAGATTTTTTAAACTTTCATTTTCAACTTTTGTCTGGTAATATTTTATTGACTGTTTGTGACATTTCCAGTATTTTGCATTAACATCTATTTATGTTAGGCTTTCTGACTTTGAAATGCCTTAAAATAGTGCACTGTTATAAATTGAATATTTTTCCCTTTTCTTTTATTGTGTATTTTTATGAGAGCAGCTATAAATACTTCTAAAATTAATTTCTGTAGACATAAAACCTGTAAATACCTGCTTTTGGCTTTGTAGAGAGGAAATTTTTTTGGAAAAGTTTCAAATTCTTCTATTTTTGTGTTTATTGCATTATGTTGGCAGAGATAGTCCTTGAACATGATATCTTTCAAGTCTGCAGTGTGAAACATGGTAATATGGATGTAACAGTGCATCATTATTTCAACACCAAAACATCTTGAAGGAGACCGAAATTTAAGAAAGAAAATTTGATGTGGACCTTTTCGATACCATAAAGAGTGTGATTGAAGCATTCTTTACATGAGATCAAACTAGATTGCGACATAAAACCAAAGCAGAGAAGAATATAGACTGTATGGCAGGATCCGGTGAGTGTACTACTTATTCCATTACTGTGACTTGGACTTAGTCGCCCAATAGACAAAAGCAAGTTTTTTTCCCTGTCCCGAAAGTGTCATGTTATCCAGGAACTGTGATATCCTACAGTGAAGGATATTAAGACATCCTATTTGCAGAGGAGTCTAGATATAGCATAAGAAACGAAGTTAATGTGTACAAAAAGAAGATTGTCAGAAACATTGACTCTAAAATTGAGAGTTTGAGTTACTGATGTCTTCTCATTTCTACATTGTTTGCTTTTATATTGAAAAAGTAATGTTCCTCAGGTTGTAATAAAGCTGCCATGTTGGAAATACTGTGTGAAATTTTGATTTTTAATGATTCTTTTTTAAAAATTTACTTTATAAACATGAAATTTGAGTTTCTTAATTTCTCAAACTATTTCAAATCTATACAAACAACTACTTTAAATTGCATTCATGTTTCCTTATTATTATTATTATTATTTTAAGTTTGGAAATACCTTTTTATAAATTATCAGGCTGTACTTCTTTTAGAATGAAAAATGTTTTAAAAAATTTCAAAAAGATTACCATTTCAATATTTTAAATTTGTGTTTATGTAATTAATAAACAAAACATTTCCTGCAAAAACAACAAAACATGGTTTATTTGCAACATTGCTAAAATGTCAGTCTTCAAAATTAAATCTATCACAGTAAACAAATGTTTAGTGTAATCATTTGCCAACATTTATTTTACTGACTGCAGTTTAACTAAAATTTTTTATTGACTGCAGCTATGTTGGAAATTGTCCAAGTTTTTTAAGTGACAATAGTGAACACAGGAGAAGTTGTAGTGATTATCTATTATCCTGCAGAAGACTATTTTTCTCAAGTACACTATCATATTACTGATTTTCAGAAGCTCCTTATATACAATTATTCGATTCAAGTGTAGAAAACATAAAAGTAATAATTGTGTGGGCCTGAAATATGCAACAGTAGGAAGATAAAACATGTTTAAATTAACAATTTATTATTGAGTTGTCTTCCAGATTATGTGTATATTTTGGATATGTTTTTCTGACAGTACAGATTTCTGATAGCATGCAACTGAAAAGTGATTTCAGTGAATTTATAGCTTTGCATAATATCTTGTTTAATTTGTATTACACTATAATTTTATTTATTACATTATCTGAAATTTTAATGTTTAATATTAATTGCTTTAAAATTTCAGAATATGAATATTTTATGAAAAAACTTAATTCACGAGTAAATTTTATATTTAGTTCAGTTTGTCTGCAGAAATGCTCATAAAAGATAAACTGAAATATATAAACTATTTTAAAGTAACCAGTATTTTATTATTCCAAGATGCACTCTAAAATATTAGCCAAACAAAAACACTGTGAAAATAAAGGATTATTGACAGAACCTATTTACATTAATTTCTTATTAAAATTTGCTTCTCTTCTGCAATCTTCTCAAAATCGTTGTTTATTTAGCTGAGAAAAGTACAACTGAATGTTGGACAATCCTGTAAGTTGGTTGTTTAGGATTAAAAGGACTATGATAAAATATAATCAAAGTGATTCAACATGATTTCTGAATAGAAGTACGAAAGTGGCTATATTTATTCATCCTAAGTGTACAAACTTTAAAGAGACTATGTGCCTGGAACTTCAGTTGCCTCTTTAAACTTTTATTTTCTGTACCACTGTACAAGATTAAAAATCTTGAAATTCAGTCACATAAAACATCTCACACTTGTTGAAATGGATAGTATTGGGATACTCTTCAAAAGATGAAAGGTGAATACTACTTAATGATATGATACATTATTACCTATTAAATGAAGTTTATACTCTTTTTTTATACTTCAGCATAAAGAGAACCACCCTAAAAGGTGGTTACTTGTGTGGCCAGTTTGCATCTTAAACCATAATTTCTCCTTATTTAATGTCTAGTTTTTAGCTGTATTTTTATATGGAACAAATAGATTTTAAGATGAAGATATGATTGTTTGGGATAGACTATTATGAAGTGACATAGGTCTACAAGGTGAATGAAAAATTTTTTAATGTCATATTTGATAAATGTTTCAAAGAGGAAATAAAGTGACTTTTATACTAGAAAAGCAATGGAGGGTTAGTGTAACCACTGACTTTCACTAAAGAGAAATATACTATTGAAGCAGCTGTATGGAGTATGGCTTTAAGGATATATCTGTTGGCTGCAACATCAAGTCTGAATATGTCACAGGCATGGCTCCAAAAGTTCAGCTCAGGAGATCTGAATATTTGTGATGAACCGTATAGTGGAGTTATACATATGGTTGCTGTAATTGGCAAGCATTGTTACAGAATATAATAAATAAAACTTGTAAAAATTGGGCAAACAATGGTTTATTTTACTCTGATAAAAATAAAGTTTAAGCCATGTAATAAAATTAACACATAGAATTATAAGATGTGACGCTAATCCTTTGCCTTTAAAATATAATTTTTTTTTTACTTTTTTAATTAAACCACATAATTATAAAACTGGGCAATTCATTTTAAAACTATATAATGGCAGATCAAAATTGCTTTAATGACAACCTGTTCCTACTATTGAGTTGCCTTTAGAGAAAATATTTTCTCCACATTTGCATTATCAGTTGCAGTCGACTTCTAATCAATAGACTTCGCATCTGTAAAATACTTAGCCATTTCTCTTCCTTACTTACTTTCATAGTTACACTGCCAAATGCAGGCTGTTTCACAGACAGTTAAAGGAGAATATGCTACCAAGTAATGAAATATAGTGACAATCTCATACATACAAGATATATGTCAATTCTATAGCTATAAAGTAAGTCAAAAGTAACTTATTGAACACTTTTACGTTCCCAAGGAAACAGGTTTCTTCTACACTATATACAGAAGGTGTACAAGTTTAGAAAGTGGATTATCTTGTGCATTGTTGGCAGCCATAAAGGGAAAATATATGACTACCTGTTTGTCATTGCTGTCTCAGCAAGTGTAACACATGCATGTTTGGTCAAATGCTTGTAAGTGACAAAGAGGGTCCAGTGTACCAGACAGTTGTCACTAAGTAGTGCATTACAAACTACTATCAAAGTCACACCATCACTGAGGGAAATACATTACTATTTTATATTGCACTGCCTGCCACTCAAATATCTGTATAATATCTGGAATGATTGAGCCCATTATGCAAAAGAAAAGATGTAAATTAAAATTGAATTTGATGATAAAACTTGAAGCATTATACAAAATCATTCGAAACTAAACTAGATTTTTACTTCATGGTAGTTTTCAGGTCTTTTGAAATGTGGTTGCAATCGTCCCTGTATAACCCACCAGGTAACAGAGACAAATTGGTTGAAATATACCAAAATTTGAAATAACATTCAATAAACTTTCCCAACAACTTACTTGAAAAAACTGAACGTTTAATTAAAGATTTTACTTCTGGCTTAATAGACGCCTTCGATACACACAGGTAAAATCCTTTTGACTAACATCTCCTTCATATCTAAAGATATATAATGTTATAATTCCATGTTGACAGGATGACTAGGAAAAATTATATGCCCAGCTGATTGGAGGACTCTGAAAAAAGAGTTCAACTGCACAATAGAAACATTTAGCTCTTTAAAATCCTTCTGATAAGACTGCTTACATGAATTCTGAGAAAGCAGAAATTTTAATTTACCTGGAGTATCATGTGAATTATCATATGAAACCCACCTAAGCAGAATCATTTTATACCTTTATATGGTTTATTATAAAACCACATACAAACGATACCAATCAATTTTTTACATCCGAAATTTCGAGTTGCATCAAAAAACTAAAGTTCATCGAAACCCAGGTTTTGGCAGAATCAACATAAAAATATCACATTTGCTAGATATTCTGCTGCCCAGTGTGACTGCACCTGCACAATCACAAGTTATCTACAACTTGTTAAAATTATATATAACAAAAATTTTATGAATGAATACTAGTATAGTGTTGTTATATTGTGCAATTTTTGGCAAATTTGCGACTTTTGACAAACCTTTGTCATTAAAATTTATGTCTATATGATTTCCAGCTGATGCATGGTACTTCACTGGTGTCTCCCATACTTTTACTTGTCTGTTGGATTTTGCATATATTCTATAGTTTCCTTGCCCTTCATAAAAATTTTTCAAATATATTATGAAATTCATATATTTTAGTGATTGGCAATCATAGCTAATGAGTGCATCTGCAGTTTTTAGCAGTAGTCACAGAAGTTTTTTTCATGTGTATCATCTATGAATAGGATTCCAAAGTCAAACTGTAGCTGCTATGTTATGAGTAACATGCATGTTCATGATTTTTATTCTATAACTTATTTTTTTTCTTCCAAATACTAAACTTTAATTGATATATAGTCTAAAGAAAACTGATTTAAAATTTTAGAAGCATGTTCCTTCATAACTGAAATAATTGTTTTACATTATTTACAAAATTCCAAGACATCATTCTTATATCCTTATTAAAATTCCATATAAAAATACAATATAAAGTTTTAAGAATAAAATTTACTTATTTTGTATACGTGCCAATAATTCTTATCTTTCTTTTTCATGCTAATAATTTCAGCTCATGTGAAAAACAAACAGGGTCCACACATTTTTGTAAAAATTTAAATTTTAAAATACAAAATGATTGGTATTAAATTGGAATAAGGTTTAATTATCGTTTGCAGCATTAAAAATATTCTGTTCTTTATAATGTCACTGAAAAATAAACAATGGATCGAAGGCTATATTTTTGCATTGTCCAAAGAGAAAATACTCTTATTCAATTACTAAAAAAAAGAAAAGAAGATCATGCTTTTAATATTTCTATATGTAAAATACGTGACATAATTAATATGAAAGGAAAGAAACATCAAAGTTTACATCTGACTGGGAAAAAGGAAAAAATGCATATCTAACAAAGGTATGTACAGCTCTTATTAAATCTAAAGTTGCATCTCATGTTTTAAACGAAAATCCAGCCGCCCCCCCCCCAAAGAGCTATTGCAAAATCTTTAAATATCTTTGTAGGAACTGTGAACAAAATTACAAAATCTGATTTAAAGCTTATAAAAAAACATGATGTTCATTGCCTAATGCCGAAACATGTTACTCAGTGTAAGATTGCTGTATAAAAATTATTTGGCAGGTGAAACATGGAAATATATAGTTTCAATTGATGAGGCTTGGATATACTTATCTGACTGCAATAGAAAAAGATCAATTTAATACTGAAAAAGATGATGAAGATTATTATGTTGGTTCAGAGAAAATAAGGAAAGTTTTTCTAAAGGTTTTATAATTATTACTGGATGCTCTTACAATGGAAAACTTAAAATAAGGAAAGTAGACAAAAATATAAAAATTAATTCCGATTATTATCAGAAAACATTTATACATAATATACATGTTTTATGTATATTATATTTTAACACCTATTTTTAAAGAAGAAATTCCATCTCTTTATCCAAACAATTTTCACTGTGTTAAGTTCCGTCAAGAGAAGGCTCCAAGCCATACCTCTAAATCTACTGCTCTATTTTTTGAAAAAATGAGAAATAAAACCGGAATTGAAGCTTAACCTTTAAATGCATCCCATCTAAGTCCCCTGATGTGTCTCCTATGGAAAAGCTCTTTATAAGCGGCATCCCAAAACATTGGATGGACTCTGGAAGATTGTGAAGGAGGAGTGGAGTAAAATCAATCTTGATGTTTTAAGAAAAGAACTATCATGGAACAAGATGTAATATGATAGTTCACCAAAAAGGGCTATCAGATTGGACATATTAGAAAATAATATTCTAAGCTTTGCTTATACATAAATCTTTGCAAAATTGTTACAAAAAAGTGTTAACACCCTCTATATTAAAAAAAAAATGAAAACTGAAAAAACAAAAATTTGTATTCGAGCTACCTCTCCTTTTTTGTAAAGGGTGATTTAAGAATTTTTCTTTGAACCCACGAGACTACAGATTGTTATGAATAATTGATAGATAGGCTTCAACAACACAGGCCGAAAAAGGGGGTTCGTCTACGCCCAGTGAGCCTGTTGCTTTGTTATCTGGTGGGACTGCCGTGGTATTATCCACAAAGAGTATTTGGGAAAAGATCACACTCAATGGTAAAGCGAACAGCGAGATGCTAGTCCTTGTTGACGATGCTATCAAAGAAAAACATTGAACTGAATTCTAGCACAAAAAGGTAATGTTCTATCAAGATAATACAAGACCGCATGTGCCTGCAGTCATCGGCTGGACTCGAATGGGATCTTGGCCCAAATGCGCTTTAGCACACTGCTTGGCGGCGATTGTTTTTGAATGAGCAATAAACGCGCCAACATGGGTAACTCCGTATATCCGCGAACATGGCTGACTGGGTATTTTGAAGCTACGGAAACATGTAGTTTTCGCGCATGCGTATTTCCTATTTTATAAAGAACGGTTTTATTGGTAATGTGAGATGACGTAGCGGTTTATTCGAAATTCTTACGTGTTAATTTAAGTAGTTATTTCAGTTGTCGTTGTATTCTTTGAATGCGGTGTTTTTGTGTTGAGTGTTTGCTATTTTCGTACCTTATATTTCGCTAAATACCGAGTCGGTATGGATTTAGCTGTGATGCTGAGAGAGGTGAGTGAATGTACATGTACATTTATTACTTTATTGGAAGTGCAAGTTGCTTAATTTTTATATTTTGTTGCCTTTTATTGAAATAATTTGGCTCAGCTGAAGAACAGAACGCTGGTATCGTTTGCAATTTATTTTATTTTGTTGATTTGTGCACATTGCCTACATTGTGCAATTCGCTGATGTTTTTTTTAAGTTAAAACGGAACGCTGTGCACATGGCATTTTCTTGTAATTTATTTTCGTTATTTTAGCTTATTTTGTTGATTTGTGTATGTTGCCTACATTGTGCAATTCGCTGAAGTTTTTTTTAAGTTTAAAAGGAACGCTGTGCACATGGCATTTTCTTGTAATTTATTTTCGTTATTCTAGCTTATTTTGTTTATTTGTGTACGTTGCCTACATTGTGCAATTCTCAGATTTTTTTTTAAGTTAAAACGGAACGGTGTGTATATGGTATCATTTGTAATTTTAATGCCCTTTTAAAAAAAAATTCCTTCTTTCTGGGATGCCATTTTGGTTACGTTTTCGCGGAGCGTGTCGGGAAGGTTATGTAACGGCATAAAATGTGTAAGTATTACAACATAAAATGTAAATAATTAATTTAAAGGTAACTGACAAATATTTTAATGATCGTAATGTTCGTTTTGCATATTATTTTATTATATTTTTGTGGCAACA
>KK117700.1:682531-708930 GCA_000611955.2 Stegodyphus mimosarum
GTGTGTACATGGTATCGTTTGTAATTTTAATGCCCTTTTAAAAAAAATTCCTTCTTTCTGGGATGCCATTTTGGTTACGTTTTCGCGGAGCGTGTTGGGAAGGTTATGTAACGCATAAAATGTGTAAGTATTACAACATAAAATGTAAATAATTAATTTAAAGGTAACTGACGAATATTTTAATGATCGTAATGTTCGTTTTGCATATTATTTTATTATATTTTTGTGGCAATAGTTTCCATACTAATTTATGGTTTAGAATTGTATGTTTTGTTTACAATAGGTTTTCGCGGAGCGTGTCGGGAAGGTTGCAATGAATTGCAAAGACATTTCGCAGAAACGCGCCGAATTGGCGATTTTCAAAAAATCGTCAAGCAGTGCACTAAACCGCATTTTCACCCGGATCTTTTCCCACACCCACCATATAGCCCCGACATTGCTCTTTCAAAATTCTACCTTTTTCTCACACCTGCAGCTACGTCTTGCTGATGCCATCTTCAATTCTGCACAGGATATCTTAAGTGAGGTTGATCTGTTTTTGGACTCGTGGCCACCAAGTTTCTGGGTCATAGGCTTTGGAAAACTACCAATATATTGGCAGAAAATCATAGTTTGGTGATTACTATCTGTACTGAAGGTACTGCTTTCATGTATTTTTAAAAATTTTATCAAGAACATTTTTTGGTGGAAATCTTTTGTTATAACCAGATACAAATCTGAAGTGTTAAATAATTATTATATCATATATTTTACATACTATATTACATGGTATGTTACTGTTGTACTTTGTGTGTTTATAGCAATCTGTTTTGGCTTAGAAGCATCAGAGAATTGCATAATTCTGCATTGTGCACATTAAATGATACATTACTGTTACTGTCATTATAAGTTTGCCAGTTCTGTTGAATACGAATACAGATATAGTATTTTAGTGCTGGTCTATTGCCCGAAATGCAATTTTATCAGCTCAGATGGAATTTACGCCAAATTCTGATGACAGACAGTTAGATATATGCTAGATGGCTGAAGATATTGCATACAAGTGTAACATTGCTGTCTCCATGAAATAAAGCTCTCAGGCATGTGACAATATAGAATTCCAGATGTGGCTATTCCGGAATGGAGTATTTGGAAGTAAGAGAAAAGAAGGGGTGACCAAAAGGTCAAAGGTAGCTGAAAGATGAATCCCATGGCCTGTAATGAACAAAAGTAATTCAGGAGTCTGGGTGGAGAGAAATTATGAAAAGTGTACGTGCATGTAATAATATACCAGAAACGATAACTTAGAACATTTAAGAATAAAAGAAATACAAGATACAAAATAAATAAATTACAAAAAAATCAAATTAATAATAAAAGTGAGAATAAATCATAACAGTACTATGTACACTGTGCCCCCCTGAAAAAAAGGGGGGGCAGTTCTAAATCTCCCGTTCTACTGGGCTGAATGATGAAACTCAAATTGCGTTTTTCATTTCTCGAAAGCATGACTTAGGATATATATTATATTTATATCTCTAACATAGGTATTTTGACATGAAATCAGACTTTTTCTGAAATAATATATCAATTTTTTTCCCATATGTCGATTTTATGACTCAAATTTTGTAAAATTTGGTGCAAAATTTATGGAGAAATTCAAAAATTTATCTTGGTGCATATTTTCAGTTTGGACCAAGAATAATTCACTTAGCGAACTTCTTAATATATGGCAAATTCACTTAGAACTTCTTAATATATGGCAAACTATTTTCCTTACTCTTTTTACATTGTGCATGGGCAGAAAAAAAGTCACATCGTTCCTACTTTCAAATAATTTTCACAAAGAGCCTAAAACGCCATTTGATGTGATTATCGCTTTCAACAAATATGCCAAATTTCAAAATGCACCATATGTAAATTCACGTATATCTTTGGAAAATTCGAATAAAAAACTCTAATTCCTTGTTTGGTATGCTTAGAAATAAATCTACTTTAAGATAATGCTAAAAATTTTATAGATTATAATTAAAAATGTTTTATAAAAATTATTTTAAAAAATAAATCGTAAAAATCTTGCCAGGATTTAATCTCTGAACCTCTCAAATACGCGTCGAGTATGCTTCCAGTTACAATAGAAAGGATTGAGAAAATACCTTATATACTATCCTTTTAAAGGGCCCTTTTTATTCTGAGACTAAGGTTGGAATATTTTCTTGTAACAGAAAGAAATCTATTCATTATTCCTAGTGCCTTACCTTCTGATGGCTGATCAAGTTGGCTGCATTAACAAAGTCGTCCCCCCCCATCCCAAATTAAATAAGGAGGCTATATGGAATTATTTTATGTCTCACTCTAAATTTGCTGGATATTTATATCTCAGATTTATAATTTATTTGGTACTGCAAGGAATATAATTCATGAAAATTTTTTAAATATATTTGGAAACTTTTTTAATAAGCTGCTAAATATTTTTCAAGATTAAAATTATCTAAAAGTTCATTAAAGACACAAAGAGCTAAAAAAATATTTAATGCAATAGCAGAATACCAATATAAATGCTTTTCTCTCAAATGCTCGTCTCTTTTTTATGAATAATATTTTAGGTAAAAGATTATTACTTCTTTTTTTTTGACCCAGGATCAAATTTTCAAATAATTTTCAGGAATTAATAAACTTTAATATACAAATTTTTAATAAGTCCTAGAATTCAACACCTAAGACACATTTTAAATAAACCTATTTAATGTGTAACAAAAATTTAAATATAATAGTTTTTTAAAATAGGAAATAAAATATAAAGCTAAATGGAAACAGAATTTTAGCTCTCTAAGAGCTAATGAAGATAATTAAACTGATATTTACTAATAAGGACATAAAACCTTACATATCAAACATGAATCATACATGAATTCGGTTATTTTGAATTAATTAGGTCCAAAAGAGTACACAAAAGTTTATGTATAAAATTTTGGAAACAAATAGTTAAAGTTAATTAAAAAATTATCTGAAGTTTCGTTTACAAAAATAGAAAAGGGAGAACGAACATGAATAACCAATAAAAACAAAACATATAATACTAGAATTTGAGTTTTTTAATAACTATTAATGTTGTACAGAAAACTAATTGCGTTTAATTATATACTATAAAATATTCGTTTGTGATTTGCTTAACTTTTCTAATAATACTTCTTCAAAATCGCCGATTTTGTATATTAACATATACAAATATAATTTCTTTTGAGTTTTCATCATTATCATTTTTTTGGTACTCTTCTGCTATCGGAACTTATTCAAAAACGTACGTATGTATGTGTGCGTAAATATATAAAGAAAAAAAAATTAGAACCAATTTTTCACAAACTATTTTAATGTGTAAAAATTAAAATAAACCATCACAAGAAAAACCAATAAATTTTCCCTTTAAAAATTTATTTGTATTTCTCTGTATTCATGTATATATGTAAGTAGGCACACATACATACATTTCTGGATTCAAACCCCGAAAACAGAAGAGTACCTTTTAACAAATTTAAAGAAATATTAAAGTTTACAAATTGAATGTACGGCGTTCGCTCAATACACAGATATATGGTTTCTTAAATTTAGTTTGTGATAACCTGGGAAATGGTTCCGTAAAATTACAACCAATAACGAATGGAAAACACTTTCTGGTTTTTTACCTCTATACATACTCTTCTCTTGTGGTATAAAATCTTAAAATTCCTTTACTTGTACCATAACCTCCACACTTAACAATACAAGCATAAAAAACATAACAATCTTGTATTGTTGCCATCATAAACCCAAATTTCACTTCTGTTTTTACTCAAAACAATTAATTTAAAAACTGCAATACTGTGTACAGATTGTTCGGAATGTACTTTTATGTATATTTTTTGATTGAAAGAATTTATAATAATTTATAGATATTTAGCAAATATTATCTACAAAAAAGGAATCTACACCAGCTGTGATGCAACTCAACAGTACATGAAATGTCATGTCATCAGAAAATGCAAGTGTAGTGTGAGTTTTCATGTAGTTATGAGCTAAATTCTTTAAGAATTCATAAATTGCTAAGACTGTGTGTTAAAACATAGTTGCAAAATGTCAGCTAAAAATCGTAATTCAGGATATTATGAATGGAATACCATTCCTCCTAATACTAACACGGCGAATTCAGCTTACAGTTATGATTTTGGCACACCTGAATTTGGAGGACAACCTCAGTTTGGTCAGTTTAATTATGATTCATCTCAAACTACGCAGATGCCAGCATCTGCTGTGCCTAATCAAGGTCTTTACTATCCATCACCGTCTTACTCTGGCAGCATTTTGACGCCTGAAATTGCATCTCCATTTGATGGAAGCGGACCGGATACTTTCGAAGATGAGCCTCCACTTCTGGAAGAGCTCGGTATTAATTTTGATCACATTTGGCAGAAAACTATTGCTGTATTAAATCCATTCAAAGAACCAAATGCTTCTATTCTTCAAGAAACAGATTTAACCGGCCCTTTGGTGTTTTGCTTATGTTTTGGTGCATTTTTATTACTAAGTGGAAAAGTTCACTTCGGCTATATCTACGGTATTGGTGTAATGGGTTGCATCTCAATGTATTGTTTGCTTAATTTAATGAGCGAATGTGGTGTTTCTGTTGGATGCACTATAAGCGTTCTCGGATATTGCCTGCTACCAATGGTGGTATTGTCTGGACTCTCGGTTTTATCCCTGAAAGGGACTTTGTGTACTATATTAACTGTCATTGCTGTATCCTGGTGTTCATTTTCAGCTTCAAAGTTATTTGTAACTGCACTAGCTATGGATCATCAACAGCCACTAGTTGCATATCCTTGTGCTTTGCTTTACGGCGTATTTGCATTGCTGACTATATTTTAACATTTGAAATTATAATGAATAAAAACCAAACAGACTGTATTCCAAGAGCTTAGTTGTTGGAATGATCTCTCAACGTTTTGCAGATACCTATCAAATGTTTCTTCAATTAAATAAAACATGTATCATGCTTGTGGTAATGTATTCTGAAATTGCTTATGATTTGTTTTTTGTCGTTGTTATTATTATGAATACAGATGCAATTTCTGAAAGTATATGAGACATAGGTAATCATATAATTTTTAAAAGTTTCTTATAAAAACGAATTTTTTTCAGTTTTCTCTAATATTGGCACTTAATATTTCAAAGAGAATGTTATGATAATACTGTTAGTCAATAGTGTAATTTTTGGGGAATTGTTAACTAATTTTTATTCCTTAGTGTATGCACTTGTGTCAGAAATTATATTCCATTAAGTCTTCATGATTAATGTATTATAATTAGCTTAAAAATTAAGTACATTCTTTTGTTTTGATTTTGTAAGAATGTAAAAATTTTGGAAAGAAATAAACATTGAAATGTTTTAGTAAGTTTAATGCAAATGTCACAGTAAAATATGTATTTTAATAGTATAATTTGAAATTCATGATTATAGCAGTAATTGGTTTAATATTCTCATTTGTATGTATCAAAGATTTTTATACATAAATAAAATTATTCATCCATGATTCGTAGTTGCGTTCTAACTATGTTCTGTCATATTTTGTGCAGCAGTTTTGAATTTTAATCTTTTTATAATTTCTTTATAATACTCGTCTGTTTTGCTTGTGAGCCCCGTATGGGTGCTGCTTGTCTTTTACTGATTTACCTTTATGGCATATGAGCAATCTTATTTTTCTGTTACTTTTACTGTTTTAGTTTGAAGTCTATTCCAGTTGGTGTGCTTGTTTCACATTCTTAGCAAGACTAATCAGTTTTTTTCCCTTCATCGTAAAGTAACTGTAAACATAGTAAAACAATTGTATTTTATATATGCAACAGTAAATGTAACTTCCTGTTCGCCTCTCATGTAGAAGAAAAGACAACTTTCAGGGAACATATTATTATTTTATTTGCAGCAAAAATGTTCTAAATGTTTAAAAATATTTAAAATGTGAATTTTAATAATATGTTCCTACTTAATAAATGTAAAATGAACAAGAAAATGCAATAAAAAATGTGACACTTTTTAGATCAGATTCAAGGGAAAAAACGATACAATTAAGTGGTTAAAAGAATATTAAATTAAAAAGCAAGAGGAAGAAATGAACCTTCTAAAATGGTTAAAAAATAAATGTTGATTTAATCATTCAAGAAAAAGAACCCTGAAAAACATTTATCAAAAATATACATTGAAATTCGATACATGCGGGATTCAAAGATACAGTTTTAATGAGTTTTATTCACCTATTTTTGCTGTAAATTGATTTGAGTATAAAATGCATATGCACACCGGTACTACAGTGCAAAGTCCAAAATCTGAACCACTAAAAATTTTTTGGATTTTTTTTTTTTTAAATCTAGGAATTGAGAAAAATAGGTGAGCCATAAAAGCAATTTTTCTCCTGATTAACTATGATTACTCTTTATCACTTTAGCACACCTGCTGGCTAGGGAATCCTACGCTTGGCCAATAGTAATAGATTGATTGATGTTGGAGGGATGTCAGCCAATGACTGAAGGGGTTAACATTTTTTTTTTTTTTTGAAGAGCTGAGCTTCGATCACTTTCCTGCAATGTTCACCTTTAATGCACTGTATCCACCAGCATTACAAACAGAAAAATCACAAACTGGTCAAAGTTAACAGCCCAGCTAGAAAATATACTATGCAATCCTCAGCTTTATAGGTGAAAATGCGCTTTAGCCCACTGCTTGGCGATGTTTTGAAAATCGCCAATTCGGCGCGTTTCTGCGAAACGTCTTTGCAATTGCAACCTTCCCGACACGCTCTGCGAAAACCTATTGTAAACAAAACACAGAATTCTAAAGCATAAATTAGTATGGAAACTGTTGCCACAAAAAGATAATAAAATAATATGCAAAACGAACATTAGGATCATTAAAATATTTGTCAGTTAGGTTTAAATTAATTATTTACATTTTATGTTGTAATACTTACACATTTTATGCCGTTACATAACCTTCCCGACACACTTCGCGAAAACATAACCAAAATGGCATCGAAGAAAGAAGGAATTTTTTTTTTAAAGGGCATTTAAATTACAAACGATACCATGTACACGCCGTTCCGTTTTAACTTAAAAAAAAATCTGCGAATTGCACAATGTAGGCAGCGTACACAAATGAACAAAATAAGCTAAAATAAATTACAAGAAAATGCCATGTGCACAGCGGTCCTTTTAAACTTTAAAAAAACTTCAGCTAATTGCACAATGTAGGCAACGTACAAACAGTCAGCCATGTTGGCGGATATACGGAGTTACCCATGTTGGCGCGTTTATTACTCATTCAAAAACAATCGGCGCCAAGCAGTGGGCTAAAGCGCATTCCAACTGCTTTATACTATAGCTACACTGAGTTTGCTATTACAAGCTTTAATACCAAATTCATTCAGGTGCTGAATAATTCTATTAAGTACATTATTCAAGAAAATCCAAATGATTGCATACTTGAAAAAATTAAAGTAAAAAAAACAGAGTCCAGGAACGTTGGAAACTCATCAGGGACACCAGTGATAAATGAAATCTTATGAGAGAAATAACAGAACCCATAAACGACTATTGAATAGAAAGATGGCATGCGTTCCTGGAAAACATGGAGTTTGATTACTACATAGTCTGGAAGATTGCAAGATCTCTAAGATTGGAAAGAGCCAACACATCGGACCATTGCAGCATGTAAATATCATTCCTCAGTTAGACGAAGAAATTGATAAAGTATTGGCCACAGTCCTAGAGGATTCTTTTACTTGAAACCAAGTGTGAGGCCCAAAGCACTATGAAGAAATTCAAAATCACATACCGATGTATATGCAAAACAATTACTTTACCTGCATTCTGTATGCAACTTGCAGTGAAATCTCAAAAATAATAAAACGACATCAAAAAGGCTTGCGGATATGACAACATATGCAACAAAGCAATGAATGAAGCTCCAAGAAAATATTACATCCAGCTTACAAACCTCATAAATGCCTCTTTAAGGTTAGTATATTTTTCTCAACAGTGGTAACATGTGATCATAATTACATTTCTCAAACCGGGCAAAGAACTGAAAATTACAGCCAATTATAGACCAATAAGCCTTCTTCCTTGTCTTGGAAAAATCGTCAAGTATGTGATACATACCTGCCTCTGTGAACATTTTACTATAAACAGTGTCTTAAAAGATAACCAGTTTGGCTTCAGAAAAGATCATAGCACTACACTACACTGCACTGCAAATTATAAATGTAATTGAAACGATTGCTGAAGCCTTCACAGACAAATGCAGTGTTGCAGCCTATTTTTACTTCCTTGTATGAAGGATATCGTATTACAACAAAAGTATCTATTTTGACTGCTATTGAATGCAATTTAATGATGTTTTTGTGTGAAATCCGTACATAAGGACTCTTTCTCCCCAAACGAATTATAAAACTGATTTAAAATGGATTCGGAAGACATTTTTTCATGGCGTCTGTATGTAAGTATACATCTTGCATAACTCAAAAATGAGTAGCCTCAGAACATTGAACTTTTGTATATAGGACTGCTATAATATGTAGTTGTGTACCTCCCTTTTCGGTTCCAATCAGCCCGACCAAAATTATATAAATGTATATATATACCCACTTTGTTACTCAGCTCAGTGAGCTCAGTTTTTTTTATGACTCAGATGACCCTGTTAATAACAGGACCTTCTTTAGTCCTCAAAACTGCCAGCACCTGGCGTGGCTTGACTCCACAAGGTGCTGATATGTATTCTCAGGTATCTGGTACCAGTGCTCATCAAGTGGTCCTGCAATTCCCACATATTGCGAGGGGGTAGTGTGGCATCACAAATTTGGTTTCCTATGTGGGATCACAAATGCTCTATTGGATTAATGCCAGGTGAATCTGGAGGCCAAGACATGACTTGAAAGTCACTAAAATGTTCCTCGAACCACTCCCTTATGACATGGTGTATTATCCTGTTGGTAAACACCATTCCCCACCCAAAATACTGTTGTCATGAATGGGTGAACCTGGTTTGCAACAATGTTCACGTAGTGCACAAGTTTCAGCGATTGTTCTATGGGGATTATGGATCCTAATGTGCTTCATGAAAACATTGCCCACACCATAATACCTCCACCACTGGCTTGTCTTCGTCCAACTGTGCATTGGAGAGCCAGGGTTTCGTTTGGAAATTGATGTATTCTTAATTCCGATGTTTCTTGCTATGTAGGCCCATATGCTGCACGTTGTGTTGAGAAACACTGTCTGGGTCGTCACTGTTGTAGCTGGTGTTGATTTCAGCTGATGTAGCTCTTCGGTCACGACGAACAATGCATAGCAATTTCTCCTGTCCTCTGGAATCAATGCACCGTCGACTTGTTGTTTCACCATCCATACACCACTTTTGATATATGCTCACAACAACTGCACATGAACAGCCCACTAAATGTGCTGTTTCTGACATTGATATTCTCAGTCACCGAGCCATAACGATTTGACTTGTATCGAAGCCTGATAAATCAGCTGCTTTTCCCATTGTCACTAATTGTGCTATGTTTGAAAAGTGAATGCATAGCCTCTTTGTATACTCCAACATCAGCCACGCGCAGGCCGTGGTTTTGTTCCTGTGCGAGCCCATTGTTATAGATGGAGAGTGATGATAATGTAATGGCTCTTCAGTGTATGTCTCAATGCATTATACACAGGGCTAGCACTAGGCATTTTCTCACTTGATGCTATCTGAATGGATCCTAAATTCTGTCTTCAAAAGGTGCTGGCCTGTCCTAAATTCTAAAAATTTTGACATTTCTAGATTTTGTTGGTCGGTGTGTCATAAAATTCTAAAAATCTGCTACTCTGGCTCTTACCATATATCATTTTATATTTATTCTGAATGTTCTAAAGAAATAAATTAGCAGCTATTTCTTTACAAAATGCATTTAATTTTTTAAAATAACAGAAATCTTTAATTAAATCCAAAATTCTAAAATAAAGAGGAAACATATTCAAGAAAGAAACTGAATACATAAAGAGAAAGAAAATTATTCTTCAAAGATATGTATAGTTATTATTATGAAAATTAACCAGAATTTCAGCCTTTATTATATTCCCCTTTTCATTTCCTCACCAAAATGCAAATCTTTTAGATAGTTTTTAACTGAAGTTTTGGGGCTTCGCTTGCACGCTGCATTAGTTCTGCCAACTCTGATAATTTGTAATTGTTTGTCTTTGCATTATTGTGCCAATATTTGAATTTGTTATGATGATAGTTATTGAGTCAGCTTAAATTAAAATTTAAATGTGTAGTCTTTGGCTACTAGTCCACATTTTTTGTTTGAATTTGATTATTCTTGTTAATTACCTCATCACAAGATGAAGTTGATTTTGCTAACATAAGAGTGGGTCTTTTTGTTCTAAGTTCTTTTACAATGAGACCTTTATTTAAACCTTCATTTGATTTTCTAGTTACTTTCAGATATAGTCATAATTTGCTTCATGTCTCTCAGGGGTTTGGGATTATTTAACTTTCACCTGATTAAGTACAACCTCATAGGTATATTATCAAAAAATCTACAAGTTAGGAGATAAAGCACACAAAAACTACTGGGAACATTGGAACAAATTTCTAATTGTTAGAAAAGATGCATAAGGAGAAGGCAATTAATATAAATTAGCCAAAATATCTGAGAAGGCTTCAAATTAAAAAGACACGTAAATATTTTGTTGAGTGTTGTTGCTACAAATTATATTTTGTACCTTTTAATGTGTGATTATCCTAATATCATTTAGGAACCAATGTCATAAATTACATGTATTTTAAACTGTGAAATGTTATTAAGACTTACTTTAATAATGCTTTTTTAAATAAGTGAAATTTAATAGTAGCCATTTAAATCTATAATGACTAAGGATATCTAACTACCTAATTTAATTATTTGTAACTAACTGCTCACCCTTAAAAGTTATCTCTGCATATTAAAGCAAGTTATTGCCTTTCATGAATCCTTATTGTGGTTACAAGATATAACACAAAAATGTAAAAATTAATGTAAGACTTGTTCTTTATATCTAGTGAGACTTAAAATAATAGAAAACAACTTATCATCTGTGGTGCTTTAGTGGCTTATTGAAACCTTAAAGGTATATTAACTGGGTTACAACTCAATTTGTTGCTCTTTCTGTTGTGAAAGGCTTGAAATAAAGTAGTGTATTTGGCTACTAAGACTGATACTTTTTTCTGACTGTCTCGATGAAATCAAAGAATCTTATGAAAATTGCCTTACCTCAAATACTACATAATAATTATACATAATTTTCTTCAGTGTAAGATAAAAAGTACTCAACCCTGTTATTGCCTTTCAATTTTCTTCAAAAAAGCAAGAATATTAGAGATTTTTTTCCTTAAACAAAGTAAGGTATTAATTTAATTCTTTCACAAATTTGAAAATATCTCTTTTACTTTGTTTTACGACTTAAATATGATCCTAATGAATGGAAATTAAAAAAATGATGAGTAAATAAGTAATTATACATTCTTAAAAAAACAAAAAAAAAAACCAAGAAGGAGTTATCCGAATGGGATGAAAATCGGTAGAAGTGATGTACATGTACAGAAAAACAAATGATTACAGTTTAAGAAAAATTGGATGATTTATTGAAGTGATAGAGCTTCACAAAGTGAAAACATTAGTAACGCGTTTGTCCACCTCTGGCCCTTATGCAAGCAGTTATTCGGCTTGGCATTGATTGATAGAGGTTACGGAGCCGGAGGGATATCGTGCCAAATTCTGTCCAACGGGCGCATTAGATCGTCAACATCCCGAGCTGGTTGGAGGGCCCTGCCCATAATGCTCCAAACGTGTTCAATAGAAGAGAGATCCGGAGATCTTGCTGGCCATGGTAATGTTCGGCAAGCATTAGAAAATTAGAATGTGCAGTGTGGGGACAGGCATTATCTTGTTGAAATGTAAGCCCAGGGTGGCGTGACATGCAGGGCAATACAAGGGGCCTTAGAACTTTGTCGACGTACCGCTGTGCTGTAAGGTTGCGACGGGTGACAACCAAAGGGGTCCTACTATGAAATGAAATGGCACCTCAGACCATCAGTCCTGGTTGTCGGCCTGTCTGCCGGAAGACAGGTTGGTATCACACCGCTATCTGGGGTGCCTCCAGACTCACCTTCGCTGGTCATCGGGGCTCATCACTGAAGACTATTCTACTCCAGACAGTGACATTCCAGTGCGAATGAGTCCAATACCACTGCAAACGGGCTTGATGTTGTACAGAGGTCAATGGTAGTCGGCGCAATGACCTCAGCCCTCTTTCTGTGAGCCATCTATGAATGGTCTTTGCGGTCACTGAAGCACTAGTTGCAGAAACAATTGATGATAATGATGCATCTGGGGCCGTGAGTGCCGCTCTATTGCTTGGTCTTCACATTCTGTCATTTCTCTAGGCCTATGGCTTCCTTCTTATGCAATATCATTCCTGCCAACATCGTCGAATAGTGGCATCGCTTCTGCTGAAATGTTGAGCTATTCGTCGATAAGGCCAATCGGCTTTTGAGCCCAACTACTGTCTCAAATCCTGACATCTGCGCATATCGTTCGTGCACCTGTTATGCGAGGCATAGTTACTGTCTACCAGAGTACACGGAATGAAATTCGTGAAAAATTTATGACCTGGAATCGTAATTTCTCCACTTAAATATCCTGCCAGTTGCACAGATCAGATGCCCTGTAGCGACAACCGTTCATTCATTGGCAGCTAAAATGTAAAATTTTGCATTTTCCGTCGAAACCTGTATGAATATCAATTTGTGTCCAATTTGCTTTATAACTTCTTGGTGCGTCGTCTTTTTTTTTTTTTTGTCAGTGTATTTCATAAATAAACGTTTTTAAATTACAGTACTTAATGAGCAGATATAAAAAAAGTATGTCTTTCAAAGGGTTACAATTTTTCGGTCATGCCAGAATACATTTTCACTGTTTCAGTTAAGGAAATATATTCGTCAGCAGTTTTATGAAACTGGGAGATGTATCTGTGTTCCATAACTTTCTCAATATCATCAGCACTAATGTTTTGTTTACTTTTTTTTGAGTTAATTTATTTATAAATTTTGGCAAAATATTCAAGGGCTTTCTGTGTAGAAAAGGGTATATCTTTATACAGCTGCTAACTTTAGGTTTTTCTTTTCATATCATCAAATCTTTTTTTAATTTTTAGTGTTTGCTAAGGGAAATAATTTGCAGCAATAAATAAATAAAACTTAAATTTTGCTAATTTCATTCCTCTACTTGGTGTCTACAGCATAATTTAGAATAAATTAGAACCAACTGTTGCTTTTCCGTATTGAGAAATGGTGATTAAATTCTATCTTGTAAATCCTTACATTAACATTTTTCTTGTTCTTATTACTAATGTTAAAATGCCACCATTATTATTTCTTCAAAACCACAAAAATTATGTCATGTAATTAAAATAAATGTTTTCCTTTACAATATATTAAACAAAATTGTTCTTATTCTATGTTAAAATTAGGCAGGATAAGAAATTAATGTTTTTAAAAAATTCCTATATAAATACCCGACAACTAAAAACCATGCTGCATTTTAAAAACCATATAGTACCTAATCGAACAGATGATTTTCAATGGCATGTTTTCCATCTGTCAATAAAATTATCATTTAAGTTAGTGTACATATAAAAATTTCTTAATTTCAGATAACCACAGAATGAAAATTTATCAAAGCGAGGCTGCAGATCACAGTGGCTACGAAACTGAAAAGTTATAGGAGATGATTCTACCTTGAAATGTTGTACATTCTGATCAATGTACACAGGAAAAAAGTGGGTGCTGCCATTTGAAAATTTTTTACTTTAACCATAACCGTGAGAGCTTTGCTGTTTTAAATCATAACAATCTCGAGGACATACCTTCAAATAATAATATCTGAAATTTTATTTCATTTGTTTGGACAGATAGTCTACTACGGGTTCATATATCGGGGAATTTTTTTTGTGACCATCCTAGGGGTTCATATATTGAGGAATTTTTTTTTTTTTTTTGTGACCATGCTGTATATACATATGATGTCACTGACAACCTCAAACCAAGATACAGCCACTTCATCTGTCCTTCCAAAGAAAAAAATTCATAAGTTTGAAAAAGCGATAAAGAATAAGGTCTCAGCATAAATAAATCCACTAAACTGGAGAATTAATTCCAAAGATATTTACAAGAACACTAAAATATCAAAAAACTAATTTAATCACATTTCTCAGAAAATAAATAAATAAATAAAGAATTTTTTTTAAATATATAAAATTTATTTGTTAGCCTATACTGCAGTTATTTAAAAAAAATTATCACTACTTCCAGAATACATTTTAAAAAATTCCAAAAATGGGAAAAAACACTAGGATTATTTGCTAAAGAAACAGATATTTCAGTGATGCATTCTGGAAGTACTTTTTAAAGGAAACTGATTTGTATTCGCATTATACATGTAAACAATTCAATTTGGGAATAGAATCTGAAATGAACTATACATTCTTAGTGGTTTTAGCAAGTCAATCATAACTTTTTAAGAACTCTGTCTGCTGATTTCCTTTGATTACAGTTTTTATTGCAATAAATAAGGAATATGCTTATTCACTAACTTAAGGGCAAAATATTTAAGTTATTAATAAAAAAAGGGTTATTAATACACATTAAAACTATATACTGCACCCATAAAAGTTCTCATATAATTTATTTTCACAACCATTTGTTGCTGACATGTACTTCCATTTGAATTTTTATTCACAAACGTGATATGTTTATATTCTCAAATATGCCAAAAGGATAAACAGTTCTATGCTAAATCTGAACATACAAACAAAAAAACCAAATTTTGCAACAATCTGGCATGGTTATACATTTAGTAACTTAATTAGCAACAGAAACTTTTTCTAAACTAATATAATATTTCTAGAAGCATTCTTACTTAAATATCTTATTCTTCAATTAGTATATGATCCTGAATTTTTCAGAAAATGTAAATTCAATCTAAAACAAATATCTTATTCAATCTTTGTCACAGAGGAAGCATAAACTTTTGCTAAATATAACCATACGTGAATTATATAAAAATTTAGGTTGCATATTTAATTTTTCGAAAAACTTAAAAATGCCAAAACATGAGTATTGGCTTCAACATTACATTTTAGTATTTGAAGTATGTATCTTGGCCAATGACTGTAAAAATAAAAGCAATCTAGCCATTTGGACAAATTAAAAGGAAGCAAAATTACTATGGATCAACTTAAGCAAGACTGCAGTACTGATTTATACAGCTGTCAGAAAAGATTAACTGATCATAGCCAACTACCATAGTTTTCCAATTTTATCTTTCTACATTAGTTACAAAACAAATGTATTTTCCACAAAAGTCAAGAATTTAGAATTTACTGCATGAAGTGTTTATTGAATTTTCGCTATATAGAGTCTTAGCTTTTATCAAAGTGAACTTAGCTTTACAAATATGTTAATTTCTTTGAAAAAATCCTCAACTTAGTGTTTTCATTTTTAAGTACTGAACATTGTAGCCATTTCACATGGTGACGCACTTGGAATTGAAAAGTGTTCAAATTTTGCATATATTGTACATTTCATGTGAAGAATTCAGTGATAATTAGTTAATTTTTTTATTAGATAATCCAGATTTGATTAAAATTATTGCAGCATAAAAACACATTTCATAAAATATTTCATCAAAACTAATTCAGTACGTTAAAGATTTTTTTAGCATACAAAAAGTAAAGATATTGTATTATTACTAAAGTATGTTAATTATCTAATTCTCAAACTACTACAAATAGATATCATGCATTAGCTTCCTTTATTGAACTGATATAACAAATCGAAATTCAACTTCATCAAACTAAAATATTTAAAAATAACCACTTTTTAAAACACGAAGAGAAAATATTTGTGTATTTAGATAACTGAACAAGCATGTTCGAAAGGCTCATCCTTGTTTACTCCATGAACTAATAACAAGCTTTACATACCAACACAAATGGAGGGGGGACAAAGAAAAGACTGATGTAGTCTGACTTTCAAAATTGTGTTATGCACAATGCAAATAATAATTTTAAAGACCTTTTAACATTAATAAAATGTAAACTAAAATTTATAAGTAAAGGTGTAAAAGAGTGATATATCTTTTTAAACAGAAATATATAATGAAATTCATGAGGAAGTAAAAATTTTTTTTTCTTTTATTATTTACAAAAGCGATTGATATTCTTTGTCTACTATTTTGTTAATTCAGATATAATTAGGCACAAAATGTAAACAGTCTAAATGCAAAAAATTTAAGTGACTTTTGATGGTAAAAACTTTATGAAAAATAATTCTCAACAATCAGTAAAGACAGCATTTTTTTTTATTTGCATTATAATTCTTTGGTAAGTATTCTGCTGTAGCACAAAATATAACAAAGTTTAGGGATAGTTTGATAAATTTCCTCAAAGAATATGTGAAAAATGTATTTTGCTATTTATCTTTTACAAGGCTTTTAAACCAATTACAAAAAGGTTTCAAATATTGAAGAAAAGTGTACTAAGCATTATTATGTTTCTAATACCACAAATAATTTTAAAAATATAAAAAATATGATCACAAACATATTAACCAGATGTGTTAAGTTAGCAAAAGTAAGTTTTTCTAAAATGTTTTTCTATGTATCGCTCGTGCATTTTCTTCATCATATTCTTTCTTTGACACCCACATTTTTTTAAATGTATCCAAAGAAGCTAAGATCGAGCCTCCAATCCAAGTTGAATACAATCTTTCTTGTGGGGCTGATATTCTAATTTTAATATCCTTTGGTCCGATTTTCTTAACTTCACTTAAAAGCCGATCACCAAAACCTTTAAATAAAGTAGAGCCACCTGAAAGAACTATGTTTTGATACAACACTCTTCTTAAATCTAAATCAGATTTATGTATTGCGTAAACTAAAACTTCATGTAATCCTTCATCTTCTTCTCCAATATGATCAGGTCTAAAAAGAATTTCTGGAGCTCTAAATCTTGCAGGGCCAATTTCCAATGTGCTGCCATCAGGAAGTGTATACTGGGCTTTCTCAGTTTCCATAGTTTCTTCCCGTTGTGGATTACTGGCAAGATAACAAGCTCGCTCTTTTATGGTCTTCACAATTTCAAACTCGGCTGTTGTTCGAAAATTCCACCCTTCTTTCCTCAGCAATGTGCGCAAGTGGCGTGTAACATCCCGACCAGCAATATCAACTCTCATTATGCTATTAGGCATAGCAAATCCTTCATATATTGGAACTGCATGAGTAACTCCATCGCCAGAGTCTAACACCACGCCTGTTGTACGACCAGTAGCATATAAGCTTAAAACAGCCTGCATTGAAATAAATAAAGCTGGCACATTTAAGGTTTCAAAAAATATCTCAGCTGCTTTTTCTCTGTTTCTCCGAGGATTAAGTGGAGCTTCTGTTAATAACACAGGATGCTCCTCTGGATAAGTTTGAAGTTGCTCTTTGGAATATATATACTGCCAAATTCTTTCCATGTCATTCCAATCTGTAACAATGCCATGCTCCATAGGATATCGTATAGTAAGTAATCCCCTATGCTCTTCAGCTTTTGGCCCTACAAATACATCCCCTTCTAAGGCACCAGCCATAACTCTTACATGTTTAGGGCGACCTATGTAATTTGGAAAATGACATTTTGGAACTTGATCACCAGCAAAACCTGCTTTAATGACACCAGATCCATTGTCGATAACAACAGGTTGATTAATAATCACGTCATATGCTTCCATTATTAATATTATATGAAAAATTAATTATTTGTGCAAAATGCTAAATATCAGTTTTTACAGAGCTCAGTTGCTGTATTTCTAGCTGTGATTGGGCAATCTCGTGCAAAGCTTTGCGAATTTGTTCCAACAAAACTTCACCAGCACGAACAACTTTTTCTAACCTCACAGCTGCATCTTTATTTTCTTTATCTAATCGTTTGAAATCTTCTTGCGATTCTTGAGATATATCTTCACTTGGCAAAAAGTCAATTAAAAGATCTATTTCTTTTGCTGTATTTGCTATTAAAGTTGCAAATGTTTGACAATAATCTTCTTTGTGTTGTTCTGACTTAACTGGTGATTTTTCAAAGTCGGGAAAGCTACTTGGGAGTGCTGATGCTTGAAGAACACCAATACTATTGCAGATATTTTCTGCTTGCGCATTTACAGCATCTTGTAACTGTGTAAGACGATCAGCCATTAGTTCCCTATAGGAAAAAGAGAAAATATAAAATACATAATTAGGAAATTAAAAGAAAAATATGAACGATAACTAGATATTTTAAAGCATTAATTTATGGCTTTATGGGGGGGACTCATATAAACTTCTGAATAATATACAAAAATCCTAATAACTTAAAAATTTAATCAAACAGTTTTTATTTATTGCTTAAAAATAAAACTGCAATTATCAAAGATTTAATAATATTTATTCTCAGTGAAGCATCCTTAGCCATGCTCTCATAGTACTTCTTTTTTGTTTATTCCGATATCCAGGCATGTGGTCTTGGAGACACTATATGAATAATACAGTACAAAGTCCGAGACCCGGACTCGTCGGGACTTTGGCAATTCCGGATTTGAGAATTTTCCAGATATTAGATCACCAGTTTAAATCTAATAAGATAGCATGTTGAAATTATAAAATTAAAAATATGAAATAATGAAGCACTTATGATCTAGAGGGTATCAAAATTTACAAAAAAGCTTAACATTTATTTCTTTACTTTACTAAACATTTCTTTCAAAGTAAGTTGTTTCGTTTTTTATGCTAATACTTTCTTTTAATTCTGTAGACAGACATTATTTCTTGTTCAGTTGCAAAGTTCCACTGTTCAAGTCCTGTAGTTGCTGTGTCGAGAATTCTGACTAACTTGTCAACCAAATTTTTTCATTTTCAATAACTTCTTTGTCACTTTCTTCACTATCAGTAGCAGTGTTTTCTGGATCTAGAACCATACTAGAGATTTCCCCTTCTGTTAATTTATTTATAATTGGGACATTGTCATTGCAATGAAAAACTCGGTAATATCATCTTCATTTATTACTGCTTCTCCACATTTCTTTTTAAAAAAAACCCTTAATTGGAAAATTAAGTTCGTTGGTTTATGATATCTCAAAACTTTCACATTTGCAGCTATCATCATCATCATCCTCACCATGAAATATTCTAGCTGGCCATAAATTATGCCAAGCAGTTTTTAAAGTACCTAGAGACACATCCTCCCATGATCTTATGATGCTCCACACAGCATATTTCATCCTAAAATATTTAAAAAATTCTTGAATAATCTTGCCATTATTCAAGAAATTTAACATGGATTTTAAAAATGCTATGTTATATTTGCATTTCCGTGCATGCATTATTCCGATATCCATAGACTGAATGAGAGACTTACAGTTTGGAGGAAAGAATAACATGGATACATTATCTTTCATTAAAAAACTTCAAGTGAAATATGTGCAGAACAGTTGTCTACAATAAGGACAATTTTTTCATCATCAGGTAAACCAACCAAATTCAGATTTTGCTGAACTTCAGGTATGAAAGGATTTTCGGCTAGACTGCAGATTACAGGCCAATCGCCAAATGAAGCGAAATTGCGCCAAATTTGGTAACCTCTTGACGTCATGCAAATAGTTAGGATTTAAGGTTACAGTTTATGGCATTTAAGCGGTCTTTTTGATTTTTCGTCATTTCACTGTGCTTCTAGCAAAATGGCTGACGTCGAAAGAGTTGAATGTGTGGATTTTATTTATTTGATTCGGTCGCAAGATGTGTGATAGAATGGTGCATGAATTATGGTTTGATTGCAAATATGTACAAATGTCCTAAATGTAAAAATAGTATGAAATTACTTGAAATGAAAGATGAGAGAGATTTGTGTGAAAGGAGGTGTGTGTCCATTATATGTGGTTAAGCAGATGGTTGAAATGAGCCGTAGAGTCGGCGTTGAATGAGCACGCCATTTTGAATTTCATCTCCATTGTATTGTTACATTTTAGTACGGATATAAACAAATGCGAGTTTCTACTATTTATTATAAATAAAAATTTATTGTAAAAATGTAAACTACGTAGTTATTTGTTCAACCACCTTTTTTTCTTTTCTTTTTTCTTTCTTTTTTGTTCGTTTTCGATAATTATTTTCCAATAAAACAATATTTTTTCTTCTGCATTTTTTTTTAAAGTTTTAAATTAAATATGAATCAATGCTTTCCGATCATTTATTGCTCATTTACTGCTTATTACAATTTCTTATATTCCGTGCTAAAACGTTTTATTCCATTTTGCTACTGTCTTAAAAATGGTTTTAATATTGTCGATGCCATAAAATACATAGTTATTAACTTTCAAATAGTACTTTGTTGTTTTTCTTGACTTCTGTTTTAGATATTTTTGCATGTTTACAGGATTCATTAAAATTCGCAACCATCTAATATGGCGATATGAGTTAGTGATTTTCTAAAATGCGCGAAAATAAGTCAAACTGGCCTGTAATATGCAGTTTTACCGGATTTTCAAACCAATCATAAATTAACGCTTGTGTCATCCGAGCTCTTTTATTTGCACGACAAAATTTTTACCCTTTAAATACTCAAGGTCATGTATTTTTTCTGATTTTTAAAAGTTTACACTGGTGCATTTCTGCAGCATTTGTGTATGCTAAAATTGTTAGTCTAGCTTTGGAATCTTTGACACCAGTTGGAGCCTTTTCCGTAGAGGTTGCCAAGGTATTTCTCAGTACATATTGCCAGAAAAGGCCAGTTTCTTCAGCATTATAAATTTTCCCTGGAGATAACGTTTCACTATTAATGAGTTCAAACAATTCATCTGCAAGCAGTTCAGCAGCTTCAGTAACAGCTGGTGCTTTTTCACCTGAAATTTTTAATTGCATTATACCATGGCGATTCTAAAATTTGGTTAACCAATCTGTGGAATATGTGCAAACAATTTTTAAGTTCATTTCTTCATGAAATATTTTGGCTTGAGCTATTAGCATTGGACTCATCAACGGCATGCCCTCGCCATGACACTGTCTGACCATTCAATCATCACTTTGTCAAAAGTTCAAATTTTAGTTTCAATAAAATTGCTGTAATTATAACAGCCTGCAAAAAATAATAAGCTGAATCAAATCAGAACAGTGCATTCTGCTATATTAACTGAAATTCTTTGGAAAAAGTAAAGTATAATTTTAGCCTATCTTAACAGCATCCGCTATACATTATTGGATATGTATCGTGAGACTAGCGATGAAACAAATTAAATTTTGCCTTGCTTCTATCGTGCACTGAGACAATTAAGTGTGAATTATATTGTTATTTATTATACTTTTGTCTATTTCTTGCATATGCTTATCTGAGTCCTGAATAAATAAATTCCCACATATATTTATAGGGACAGCTCTAGATATTTTGTCGCCTGCGGTTCCTAAATTCTCCTACCAAACGCCTTCCTAAGTTCTAAACTTCTGCCGCCCCTTAATTTCGTTACTTGGCACATCTCTAAATTCCAAAAATTTTGTCTCCTAAATTCTGCCGTCCGGCACGGCCATACTAGCTAGTTCTGGGTTAATGTGAATAAAAAATCAGTTATTCTTAATTCAAAAAGTACTAAATGTAATCTTATCTTTGCGCCTATTAGTATCATTAACAAAATCTATTTTTAGCATATGGAAAGAAATTTTTGTTAAATTTTTCCTTGTCAACATTTAGCACATTTAATTTAAATTTGTAATCATTGCCAAGTGTAATATCAACATAAAAGGTTTCCATACTCTTTGTTATTCAATTACTAATATAAAAAAAAAAAATTTGCATTGCTGCATGAGTCATTCACGTTGTCATGTGTTGATTAACGTACGGCGATGAAAGCAAAATATAATAAATAATGATTCAACAGGTTGGCATCAGGGGTATAAAATATTAGTAGGTGTAAAATAAATGATATTTCTATGTAGAATGTTTCAGTTTGAGATGTATGCCAAGCTCTGTAGGAGCCAAATTATTGATCACACAAATTTATGCTAAAATGATTGTTTCTTCAATGACGAGGCATTTTATATAGTGCAGAACTGAAATTGAGAATTGGATTCTCCGCATGTTTTATTATAGAGAACAAAATCTAATGCACATGCGTAAAGCATAAAAAAAAAAAAAAATTTGGTTGCTGGCTTTAAGGTCCGGATTTTAGATCATTCCGTATTTTGGACTGTATAAGATTAACCGGAAACTTGCACATTGTGGTGACAAAACACCTTTGCCTAATACTGTACAAATTTTCACTGGAAATATCCTGCAAGATGGGAAAAAGAATTCTATATCTCCGCTCTTAGAAACAATATCTCATTAGGATTTTCTGCTTGAATTTTAAATACTCCTACATAGCTAAAATACTACTATACAATATTTATTTATCTCTAAGATTCAAATCCAAGAGCAGTGTTATAGCAGATGGTTTTCTTAATCATCACAGAATTCAGGATGGCAGCAGCTGGTAATAAAACCAAAGAGTTTAGCCGTAATTATTCTTGAAAGCTATATTTGCGAATACCTCCTCATTAAAATATATACACATACCTAATTCATGTCTATCATGTCCCACTTCATTTCTAGCCAAGCCTTGCATACCCTATAAATTTGAGTGAAATCGGTGATGATGAGTAGGAAATGCCCCTGGTTGGTATATGTATACATTACCTTGTAATATAAAATCTGTTGGTAATTTCTGATTACCGGTATCCCATGTTTTAACTTTTGGTAGAACTGCCTATTTCTGATATATGTTTGAGTACACATAAGATAATAAATAATACATGAATGCACATATCCCGTATGTGTTTAATACGTGTGATTTTACGTGCTCTGTATTTAATGGTAATTTTGCTAACAGAGACCGTCAGTTGCAAAAATGTACATATTGGCTTTACATGTACATATACTCATTGTACATATACTCTTTCTCTTAATTAGCTTCTTTTTGCCATTATTTATGAAGAGAATGCTATCTATGAGCAATAAAGATAGCCAAACAAATGTTTTTCATTAATAAGTTAGCAACTTTTAGCGCGAGTGCACGTTATTATTATTATTTTTTTAACATGCGTCATACCATTGTGATCAAAATGTATTAGGAACGATTACATAAAACACAAAATTTCAATTCGTTATCAAACTTTATTATATTCCACTTCAAAATAATGCACTTGGGTGAAAATGCGCTTTAGCCCACTGCTTGGCGATGTTTTGAAAATCGCCAATTCGGCACGTTTCTGCGAAACGTCTTTGCAATTAATTGCAACCTTCCCGACACGCTCCGCGAAAACCTATTGTAAACAAAACATAGAATTCTAAACCATAAATTAGTATGGAAACTGTTGCCATAAAAATATAATAAAATAATATGCAAAACGAACATTAAAATATTTGTCAGTTACCTTTAAATTAATTATTTACATTTTATGTTGTAATACTTACACATTTTATGCGTTACATAACCTTCCCGACACGCTCCGCGAAAACGTAACCAAAATGGCATCCCAGAAAGAAGGAATTTTTTTTAAAAGGGCATTAAAATTACAAACGATACCATGTACACACCGTTCCGTTTTAACTTAAAAAAAAATCTGAGAATTGCACAATGTAGGCAACGTACACAAATAAACAAAATAAGCTAGAATAACGAAAATAAATTACAAGAAAATGCCATGTGCACAGCGTTCCTTTTAAACTTAAAAAAAACTTCAGCGAATTGCACAATGTAGGCAACGTACACAAATCAACAAAATAAGCTAAAATAACGAAAATAAATTACAAGAAAATGCCATGTGCACAGCGTTCCGTTTTAACTTAAAAAAAACATCAGCGAATTGCACAATGTAGGCAATGTGCACAAATCAACAAAATAAAATAAATTGCAAACGATACCAGCGTTCTGTTCTTCAGCTGAGCCAAATTATTTCAATAAAAGGCAACAAAATATAAAAATTAAGCAACTTGCACTTCCAATAAAGTAATAAATGTACATGTACATTCACTCACCTCTCTCAGCATCACAGCTAAATCCATACCGACTCGGTATTTAGCGAAATATAAGGTACGAAAATAGCAAACACTCAACACAAAAACACCGCATTCAAAGAATACAACGACAACTGAAATAACTACTTAAATTAACACGTAAGAATTTCGAATAAACCGCTACGTCATCTCACATTACCAATAAAACCGTTCTTTATAAAATAGGAAATACGCATGCGCGAAAACTACATGTTTCCGTAGCTTCAAAATACCCAGTCAGCCATGTTCGCGGATATACGGAGTTACCCATGTTGGCGCGTTTATTGCTCATTCAAAAACAATCGCCGCCAAGCAGTGGGCTAAAGCACATTTGGGCCTGCACTTGTAACTGCAATGTGTTTATGCCAATATTTTTTTCTGGGTGATTATAATGGAGAAAGAGTATGTGGCAATTGACACGAAAAGAAGAAAATTAATGTACATTCACAACAAAGTTGCAATCTAAAGGTGCATGCTATAGAATCAGGCTGTTAAGAGGTTTGAGATTACATTCCAATACACTATGGAAGTTAATAATTTCCTCAGTAATGTCTCTACAAAAGCTATCCCTTCACTGTCTCAAATTTATATTATATACAATAAAATTCAAGAACATATGCCTGCAAATTATATATTTCAACCTCAGTTCATCCAGTAATAGGTCTATCATGTCATTAACTTTTTCAGCTTTGGCATATCGGCAGCTAAATTTTTAGGACATTAATTTGAATGTAACAGTACAAAGCCTACAGATTTTATTACATACTTAATCTGTTAGTTTATATTAGAATGTTAGTATTTAGAATGTTATTCTTCAAATTAACAAGAGTATGACCAAACACTATTTAATACACATTTATTAAGCTCCAATATATTTTAAATAATTTATATTCCAAAGTAACAAATTATAACTATCATCCTATTTACTTTCATACATTGTGGACTTTAAGCCAAATATCCATTAAAAGGGTAATATATTTCCAATTTTATACAAGTTCAAATTCTTTAAAAGCCAAGTTAGAACTATTATAAGATTAGCAGCTATTTTCTATATATTTAGAAATTGCATATTTTTTATGTATTTTCAAATATAAATAAATATGCACCCAATCTCAGATAATTATAAATAGACATAAGTCTACTAAATTCTGATATATAAATTTTCACAACTACAGTTTCAGTACTCAGTTCAATCTAATAGATGTTACTAAGCTAAAACTTTCTATTCAGTACTGAAACTTCTGCTTCAAACAAGTGTTTTCCCCCTCCCCTATAAATTAAAAATAAATACATTGACTATCAGATAAAAATTCATGGAAAAGAACAGATCATTCCGAAAATTTAATGTAGAACATAACTAAAGTCTATTTTTAAATCCATTAAAAAGTTTTCGACATTTATTCCAGATGATAATTTCAAATATCCTTCTAGTGTAAAAAAATTAAAAGAGATTTCACAAAGTAATATAAAACCAATATATAAGAAAGAACAAAAATATTTTCACCATTTAAAATTATCTAGCTATTTTATGAAAATAAAAAATACTAATCAGAAATTTCCATTAAAATAGCTGTAATATTTTCAACATAAAAACATTTGATAACACTTGATTTCCAATATGCAAATTTTGAAGTAAAAGAAAAAAATATTTATTCTACAGTTGTACTAATACCACAAACTACTGGAAATACAATTATTTACTCAACTACTATCAATTACACTTGGTTATTTGCACTGCGTTAATTTTTTCCGAATAAATTTCAGATTTACCTAAGCAAATTAGATTTGAAGTTAACGCCCTACCATTAATTACGTATATGATTTAACAACGAAGTATGCTATCATAATAAAATAATTATTTGAAATACACCTTGCAAATTTAATTACTGCAGTTTTTACCGCAATATATAAGCCAAATCGGATATGCAAGGAGAAATATGCTGACAACTGGTGAGTCATACGGCGACGCCATGAACGCGAAACTAGATTTCGTGCAACATTCTAACCCATAAATCTAAAATTTCATTCATGATTAAAAAATTGCCATTCTGTCTTACATCAAAAATGAATCTGCAAGCATTCACAAAATTATACATACAAACTACATTCATTTTAATATACTTACTACCATCATAAATTTTCAGACACCCAGCAACGAACACTCGATTTCGATGCACACATTACACAATCGATCATTAAAAAAAAAAAAAAAAAAACAT